>VXBA01005491.1:129562-148947 GCA_013399895.1 Serilophus lunatus | reverse complement strand
CCCGGGTACCGCGGCGGGGACAGCCCCGAGCGCTGCTGCTGCTGCAGTCCGGTGTCACCGGGACCGTGGCGACACAGCGGGAGGCTTTACATCACCCTCCCCCTTCTTTCCCGGCCGCCCTTCCTCTCCCCTTCCCCCCGACCCTCACCGCAGCTTTGGGGACACACACACACACACACACACACACAGACGTCGCGGCTGCTGCCGCGCTGCTCCCCCGGTCCTCCCATCCATCCTGCCGTCCCTGTGCTGTGCGTTTGGACGTGAATCCCGCTGAATGTGGGGAGCGACCAACCCTCGCAGGCGCGTTCGCTCCCGTGGGCTCCCCACGCGCGAAATCTTCGCACGTGTCTTATTTTGGGGGGGTTGGAATCGCCCCGCTCCGCCTCCCTCCCCGCCGCAGCTCCGCAGCTCACTCGTGTTTCCCTCCCCGCCTCGGGGTCCTTCCCGCTGCTCCGTTCAGTTTTGGGGTGGGGGGGGGTCCCCATTCTGGAATAGGGGAGCGTGGAGGGGAGGAGTTGTGAAGTTTTGGCCGCTGTCGGGGACACGGAGCGGATGCCGCGTCTCGGACGGAGCCTCCGGAAAAAAGTGCGAGATTCCTAGAAATTATCGCTGGGCGGCTGCACCCTGAGTCAGAGCACGGGGAGGGTGCCAGGGCACCAAAGGCGATGCTGGGATGGTCAAAAAGAGACTCCTCAGAGTCCTCTCGTCTACCTTGTGCTTTTTTTTTTATTTTATTTTTTTTTATTTTTTTTTTTAAGTAGTTTACCCCTTTTTGGACAGTTCCCGGGTTCATAGTGCAAAGCTCTCCCCTCCAACTAAAGCTGCTCCATCTGCCTGGGCACTGGGAGTTACTGGGCCCTTGCAATTATTTACTAATTATGGCTTGCTTGTTAAATGCTGGCTTAATTCAGCAAAAGGGGAGGGGAAAGGAAGAAAGGAAGGGTGAGGGTGGTAAAGGAGAAGGGGGATCACATTTTCCAAGATGAAGGTTTGGTTTATTATTAGAAACACTAATGTATTTGGTCCACTAGTTACCATGGAAACAACATCTGCACTGAAGTGGTTTTAAAGACACAGTGTTGGTTGTGTTTGCCCGGGCCCCGTGGAGGCCCAGCCACTGAAATGGGCTGTGGGGTGTTGGGCAGAGCTGCTTTCAGGGTCCTCTTGAGACAGGTACCAAGTTTATGGTCTTGGTAGAGATGCACTGTTTGAAGGATGCTCAGAGGAAGGACCAGGACTGTGTTCCTGCTTGGAAGGGGTTTGGAAGGGTTGGGTTGCATTGACATTGGTCTCTCTGCACCCATTTTCTTCCGTGGGTTGTTGTTTCCTTGTCTTCCCACTGTAGACCAAGTGGGCAGAGAGGCAACCTGCTGGGCTAGTGCTCTCCAGGAATTGTATCCTGCCTTCTTGAGGTGGACAGGGTGAGCTCAGGGGAGTCAAGTGGGACCCATCTCCTGCCCTATGAGCTTACAAGCTACAGCAGCTTAAGAGTCAGGCTCCAGAGGTTGTGATGAGCAGCACAGTGATTGATGGATGAGCATTGTCTTGCATGAGATGTCCTGACAAAGTTTGGTGAGGTTGCATGGTTGGAGAAAATAAAATGGGATTTCTGCTGCAGGAGTGCATCTAATGCAAAGCCAGGAACTGAGCAAGCCCAGATGTGCAGCTGAGCTGCTCGTGAAGGTGCCCTGCTGATCTGTGTTCTGGAAATGGGCAGAGGATCAGTGTGAGAAGAGCAAAGGGAATCTTCATCTTGGCTAAAGGAGAAGTTTCTCTAACGGAGACTTTATATTCACACAGTGCTTGGCATTATTTAACTAAGCAGCAAAGGAAAATGAATGGTTAATTTGACATGGCCAGATCTGCTGCTCCCTCAGCTCCAGGTGTTTGGAGTGTTATCTGGATAACACAGCGTTGGTGTAAGCCCTTTATGATCTGTGCAAGTATTTTTGCATCTGAGAGTGGGCTTGTCTGCAGAAGGATGCAGGTTCCTTCCCCCAGGCATGTTTTATTATATCTGCAACTAAACTCTCAGCTGCTCCTTTGGGGTTTAGGCCTGAGATTGCTTCTTTCGTCCTCTTTCCAACTCCTCTGGCTCCTGGTTGGGTTATGTTTTCACGACTCATTTTTTCCAGGCTGAAGTCCACTCATGAGCATAAGGATGAGTCCTTTGACCATGCTGGGGGGAAAACTGTGACCTGGATATCTCCTGAGCACTCCCTCCTCCTCTAAAAAAAGTCAGGGTTGTGATGATGCTGTGGAGCATCATCCAGACTGAGCTCAGGTGAACCACCTGGGACCCATCTCCTGCCTGTACCTGCCCCGTGAGCCTGCAGGGTTGTGTTCATCCAGGTCCTCATTTCCTCAGTTTCCTCACCAAATCTCATTCTGAACAAGCCCACGTTGCCTCCTGTCCCCAGAGGTGGCATCTCGTCATCGTTGGTATCTGCGGTGGTGACATTTATAGTGCAGTTTTTCATGTGCCTTTGGAGCTCTCAGGACAAGAAGCTCCGTCCGCCTGGGTCATTAATATTATTTATTGCTATAAATCTCTCTTCTGGAGTCTTTGGCCCTGGCAGTTTGAAATATTTGTAACCCTGGTATGGGCACAGCTTCTTTGAAGTGAAAAAAGACTGTGAGGATTTTGAGATGACTGTTGCTGCTGATTCAGACTTGCCAAGGACAGTTTCCCTAGGCTGGGACCTAAGAGCTGCTCATGTAGCAGGGAAAGGAAGCAGCTTTCTTTGATTTCAGTGAAACCAGAGGCTGAAAGTGCTGTGTTGTGAATTGATTTTGGAGACAGACATCCCTAAACCATGATGGAGCTGTTCAGATCCAGCTCAAAAGCTAGAGTTCAACTTTGTGTTTGATTTCCCTTGGACCCTGCTATTTCTACTTGACAGAGGCAGCCTCTTGCACTGGTTTGGCACGACTGCTGTTTGACCATCATGAAAGATTAAAACCTCTTAAATTAAGGAACACAGACAAGCATTTTGGGACTGTCTTTCCATTTTAGTTTAATGACCTGCCTAGATTGGTAGGGCAATGGCACTGGCATGCTGTGATGCTACACCTGCATAATGGCAATGCTAACAGAGAATGAGGGCAAAAGAAAACTGCAGAGCTGCATGTGAGGCTTGTGGTGGTGTTTTTTCAATATTTCTTGGCAGTTTTTGGAGTTGGGAAGGAAGTAGAGCAGGAGCCAGAGGATGTGCAGGAAAACCTTTCACTCTGGTTGTCTCATTTGAGTTTGGCTCATGTTGTCTCTGCTCTGTCACCAGCTTGGGATTGGCATTTATAGTTAGTCAAACTTCAGAGCTTGATTCAAGGCCAGATTGGATGGTGCTGTGGGCAACTTGGTCTGGTAGAAGGTGTCTCTGACTGTGGCAGGGGGGTGGAACTGGATGGTTTTAAAGGTCCCTTTCAACCCCAGCCGTTCTTTGGTTCCATGATTCATACAGCACTTAGGTCTGTAGTAAAGCCATACAAATATATCTCTGCTCTCTCTCCCCCTCCTTACTACCTCGTCTGCAGCAATAAGACTGATCAAAATGAGGCGTCTGAGCTCTGCCCTCACTTTTAGTGCTGATGAAAGTTGAGAGCTGCTGGTGGCAAGAACTTGTTGGGCTTCTGGGTTTGTTATGTCTGTGTTGAATTTTTGGAACATCTCACCTTTGTGTCGGTGTTTACCGGCAGGGAAACCATGACCTGGATGGGTTGTAGAGCATCTGGACAGTTTTGTGGGGAGTGTTGTAGGACAGCAAACTAGAGCTGGCTAAGGTGTGTGCTGGCAAGGCAGGTGAGTGGGCACAGAGAGCAGACCTATGATACAAGAGGAAATGTCCTCAGGTTGTCCCAGGGGAGGTTTAGATTGGATATTAGGAAAAATTTCTTCATGGAAAGGTTTGTCAAGCACTACAAGAGGCTGCCCAGGAAAACAGTGGAGTCACCATCCCAGGAAGTGTTCAAAGAACATGTGGATATGGTACTTGAAGACATGGCTTAATGGGCAATATGGCGGTACTGGGTTGATAGTTGGACTTGATGATCTTAGAGGTCTTTTCCAAACTTAATGATTCTATGATTCCGTATCCCAGAATGTTGCAAGAGGCGTTGTTTACTGTTATCTCCATTTTGCATGAATGGAAAGCACCTTTCGTGGTGTGCATCCTACCCATGGGGACAACAGCTTCTGAGCTCCTCTCTCAATTCACATTTCCTCTTCCTTTTTTTTTCATTCCTGAAATCATGCCAACATTGTGTTTGAAGCAGAGGATAAGAAATCCCTCTTACCCTGGGGAAATAGAAAAGCCTGTAGAGTAGACTCTCAGTGTACCTCTTGCTGAGCAGGCTTTGGGAAGGGAATCAACACACAGGTCTGCTGTCATCAGAGAATCATGGAATATTTTGAGTCGGAAGGCACCTTTAAAGATCTTGCTGTACCTTGAAGATCTTTCTTCTAAAAAGATTTTCCTCTGCTACAGGAGGTCTGTGTACTTCATGGAGAGTGCACAGACACAAGGTGGGTTATTTTAAGCTCCTAAAACTCCGTAGGGCTTCGCTTGCACAGGGAGTAGATCCAGGTTTTTCAGCAGCAAAAAAAAAAAATGTTGATGTTAATGAATCAAATATTTTGTAAAGGTGTAGCAGTTCTGAAAACATTTTGATGGAAAATTATAGCAGTTTCAGTTTGATAAGACTGGAGAACTTTATTTGGAGGTGAACATTTTAGCATTTATATTCTTCCATCGTTCATCACGTGAGATTTGGAGTCTGGCTATGAACAAAGTCTTTTGCATACCTTGAAAACTGCCAGTTCCCATGTTTACAACAGTTTCCAGGTTTAGTTAATAACAGTGCTGCTTTTTCTGCAATATTAACTCTTTGATTCAAAAGTTGGACTTTCCTCATGAAGTTCTCAGCTTTGACAGGCTCGAAGTCCTGAGGAATCCAACTATGGTCAGGTTGTACAGGGGTCTAGGAAGGGGTTTACTAGGCTGGTGCATCTGTGTGTATTGGAAAGGCTACAGGCAGAGCTGTTTCTGTGCCTGCAAGTGAAATTTTGACCTTGAGCTAATCACTTCCTTGCTTTCTGCTTCCCTTTCTCCAGCTGCAGCACCCTTGCAGCTGACATCCCAGGCTCTGTGCATCCACATTTGCTCAGTGCCCCAAGCCTGAAGGGTGCTACAGGAAGCACCAAGTGCTGTCATTTCCCTGACAGAGCATTAGGAGCCTCCTCTTGCTCGGTTATAGCAAGAGCTGTGCCAGGGTGAACATTGCTGAGCTGCGAATATTTTCGCTTTTGAGGTCCAAATTCTCTGCAGGCTCCCGTGTTCGTGCTGTTGGCTTCTCTTCCTGCATCCTCTCCAGGATGCCGCTGTGTGTAGAGTGTCTCTTAGGAGCTGATTATGCCTCTTGAACTGGAAATGTTGCCTAAGATTTCCTGGGGATTTGTGCTGTTACTGCTGAACTCTCCCGGGATGCAGAGATGCCAAAGTGGGAGTGATAAAGGGACACTCCAGCTGGACTCCTGCTCATCTCAGGAGAGCTTTGTGCTGGGATTGAGGAAGGATATGATATAAGTGCTGCTGGGGATTTCTGGGCTTTGCCCATCTCCTGCTCCACAGCAGGAGCAGCTGCTGTGTTTTCCCTGGGGTGCTCTTCCCCAGGGTCTGTGGCAGCCTGGAGGAGAAGGCTGTGATTCCATAAATCACAAGCTGGTCTTTGCTTTGCTCAGCAGGGATGCTCTTTTCACTAAATCCAGTTTAGCCCTCCTGAGTTCCAGCAGGCATGGATAGAACGGAGAAGACAGGGTATGACCCAAATGGGCAGACAGGTTACCCCTCCTACTCTCTCTCATAGTAAGATTAGGAAGGAGAGAGGATGTGTGGTGCTCTTAGACGGCCAGGTGGGCCAACCCACAGTCACACTCCCTCTTACTATCTTCCCAAAGTGGCCTCTAAGCAGAAGGGGCTGAATTGTGATCCTACATCATTGCTTTGCTGGAAATCACCTGCTTTTAAATGCTCGCTCTGTCACTGACGTGAAGTGTCTCAGTATTGCAGGGTGAATCTGGGCTAAATCTCACCTGGGTTTGGAGGGGACCCAGAGTCAATGTAGGGATGATTCATATTGGGTTTTAAGAGGAAGGGGGATTAATGGTAGATCTCGTGGTGTGCTCCAGGTGCCAGAGGAACCCCTGGTCTGTTATTTTGGTGGGAGATATGACTAAAGATTGCAGTTTCTAAATGCTGTACACAGATAGCTAAGAAGGGATCCCGTTAGCAAATAAGTGCTTTGTGTTTGGATATATGTAGGCAAGGGATGAGAGACGAGCGGGGTAGGAAATCCCTTTCAGTGCTGTGCTTCTAGCAGAGACAACACTTGAATATATTAAAGGAAGACAGGTAGCACAGAAGGTAATAATGGGAGGATTTGGCTCAGCATAATAAGCAGTCATCCAGCATCCCACCTCCTTCGCGCTGTCTGCGGATTCGGCTGTCTGTCGATCCAGCGGGTAGTTCAGGAGATATTCACAGCTGACAGCTTTTCCTCTGCTCTGAGTTTCTGCTCAGCTCTTGTGGATCCGCTCAGGTCTTTAACTCCTGACAAAACTCCAGCTGGTGGGATTGCAGCAGCGTGGGTCTGCAGCTCTTCCCCCGCCAGCCGAAGCCAGCGAGCTCCGCACAGCCCTGGCAGTGACTCTTCTGCAGGCAAATGCTGCATCACCCTGTATCTCTCCATCTGAAGGGGACGTGGGAGAGGAACATGAGCAAGTGGCTGGGAGCTTAAAGGCGTTGTGGGCTTCAAGTGCTTCAGAGTGAGTAATACCGAGCCAAACTCACCCTTGGGTGTAAAGGCAAGACCAGCACTGGCATCAACCAGGTGGCCCCAGGGGCAGGGCAGGGCTGAGGTTAGTCCCTTGTCTTCAGCTCAAATTAAAGCCTCTCCGTGATTGTCTGGGATACTGCGTGTCCAGGCATTCCTGAGAGGTTTGGTGCTTATTTTGAGCTGCAGTGCCTAATGGCTTGTTGCCATGAAGGCAGCTTAGTAAGTGTGACAGCTGCCCTATTACCCAGCCACAGCTTATTGCTCTGCTAAAGGACGTGTGGATTTAAGCCAGGACACCAGGGTCTTCCCAGTTCCCACTTTCCCCTTTCCTGAAAGCTCAGAAGGCAGTGCTCAGTGTCATTGTGTGCAGATTTGAGGGCCTGAAATGTGAAAGAAGAGAGTGAGCGGTACCTGTCTGGGACGCTGTGTTTTGGGTCCAAACAGAATGACTGTGAGTGTGGGAGGGTGTGTGGGAGAGGATGATGTGTCAGAGATGTTTGGGGTGGTACCTTCACACTGATGGAGAGCGGAGGTGAGCTCTGCAAGACATTTTGACTCTTCTTTCAAGGAGAAAAGAGTAAGGGGAAAGAGGAAAACAGTCTTCAAACAGGTAAAAGGTAGTGGTGGAGAGGGAATAATCTGCTTTCTGTGTCTGCTGGGGATTGGACTCAAATTGCAGAGCGAGCGATTTAATTTAGGCACAAGGGAAAACGTTCTGACTGCAGGGATAGTCAAGCACTGAGAACCCAGACTCCATCAGCAAAGGTTTTCTTGGAGAGTCTGGGGGTGGTTTTCATGGCTTTGCAGAAGGCTGAGGGGTGACCTGAGCTTGTCAGGGCTTTTCCCAGTGTCTTACCTGCAATTCTGTGAGCTGTGTCTAGTTCTAGTTATGTGTAAAGAGAGGAACGTGGCAGAGGGGTGGCACGATGGTGGGAGGTGGAGGAGTGGGATGGAGCCAGATAGGGAAGCCAAAAATCACAGTCTGTCCACAGCTCCCCATGTCCAAGCTGCATCCGTCGATCCATTATTTATGTATTTATTATGTGCTGTTTGGACCATGGTGTCACCTGGGGGGCTTTAGCTGTGGAGCACAAGTTCAGTCTGCTCGGTGCTGAACGAGTCACAAAGACACTCTGACCCAAACTAGGTGAAATTAGAGCTGAAATTTCCTTGTGAAACGCAAGGATGCTTGGACAGAGGCGGGTGTGGGGGCCCATGTAAACAGCGCGAGGGCATTAGTCATCCTGATCCGCAGCTCCTACCTGTGTCAGGATTGGTCTGTGGGCTTTGCACCAGCCAGGCTTTTACAGAGGAGGTTTAAAGCAAGAGCACTGGGTTTTTGGGGAGCTTCTCCCAAGGCAGAGGATGGCGTGGGAGCATCACAAAGGGGCTTGTTTGAAATTGGTAACAAGTGGGTGCTGGAGGCTGGGTTTCACAGGCTCATCAGGGGTGGGAGTCAGCATTAGTGCTAAATGAGATTATCTTCCTTTTCAAAGCACTTAAGGGAGTGTTGCTGGTCTTTCTGATACCATCTCCATGGTACTTTGGCCTGGAAAAGCCCTTCTTTAGGTAATTTTGACAAGCTGCTTCACCACTGAGCCCTTTGTGCCTTGCCCAAAGCTTATGGCTGCCCTCATATTGCCGTGCAGTTAAGACATGGATAAGTCATTATTATTATTTTCCAACAGATGTCCTCTCATTTAAACCTTTCTGAAAGGTTTGTGCCCTTCGTAGTTTTGCTGTCTACGAATAACTGAGTGGACAAAGCCAGTGCCAGGATTTTGGCAATCTATAAGGAAAAATGGGCAATATATGTGAAAAACAAATGTCAAAGTTGTAATTAGGAGTATTTGACCTTTGAAACTTCCCTCTAAATGTTAGGACTGTCTAACCAAGAAACTGGGATTACATTGGATGTGATAACTCTCAGTCAAAACTCAGTCTGCAGCTCACGTTTCTGCTACCTCCCTGCCCCACTAACCACAAGGATATACAGAATATATCCAATAGATCTGTGAAAGCAAAATGGCCCTGCATTTTTCCCACAAGTAAGACAACACTTTCATTTTTCTTGACAAATGGTTCTTTTCCCTCTTTTTAAATATGGCAATCATGCCAGCCGTTCCCCAGATGGAAAATATCCTACTACTGGGGCCAGTTTGGGTTTGTTTATATCAGCTCAGAACAGTTGTAAATCCAGGGGCTGTTAGAGCTTTACTTTCCCATCACTCAGCTGTGAATGAGTTGGGTGTCAGGGCTGGAAGCTGATTTCTGGAGTGCTGCTTGGAGATCACTGCTCCATGCAGAGGGAATTAGCACCAGTGATTCCCCAGTGACCAGCTGTGTGGTGCACTGGGTGGGTGGAAACATGCTTGATCTTACAGGCTCTTCAGCTTGCAGTGGGAATAAAGCTGTTGTTCTCATTATAACAGGACATTAATCCACTGCCAAATGGATCATCTCCTTTTCCAAGGTGAAAAGGAGCCCCTGAAAGTCTCTGAGCTGGAGGCTTCTTTTACTCCAAGGCTATTGGTTCATCCCTAGTTTGGGTCAGGAGCCATTGCCAGTGCAGGGATCTTCAGTGATTGAACTGTGGGAGATGGGAACCTGGGTCCTGCAGGAAAGGAACTGCATAAGAAATAAAGTTTGTTCAGCCTGGAGAAGAGGAGACTGAAGGGAGACCTCAACATGGTCTACAGCTTCCTCACAAGGGGAAGTGGAGGGACAGCACTGATTTCTTCTCTCTGGTGACCAGTGACAGGACCCAAGGGAACTGAAGATGTGTAAGGGAGGGTTTAGGTTCTTCCCCCAGAGGGTGGTTGGGAACTGGAAAAGGGTCCCCAGGGCAGTGGTCACAGAAACAAGGCTGACAGAGCTCGAGAAGCATTTAGACAAAGCTCTCAGGCACATGGTGGGATTGTTGGGGTGTCCTGTGCAGGGCCAGGAGTTGGACTCCACGATCCTTGTGGATCTCTTCCAACTCCAGATATTTTATGATTCTGTGCATTAAAAGGACTTGGATAAAAGCAGTGTTTAAGAGATGCTTTAGGCATGGCTTGTGTAGCCTCTGCACAAGTGTTCAGCTTTTTTTTAAGGATTGGTCTTCAACAGGCAAGGGGAAAGGGAAGGTGGATGTTTGGTCTCTGTGATGGTTGGCAGCAGGATGATGGGAGCATTTTGGCAGGATTATTCTTGCAGACACAGTGGCCTCAGATGTTCCTGCCACTCCTCAGATGAGTCTCTCCAAAGGGCAGGATGCACAGGCACGAGGGAGGCATGTCTTGCCCATGCTGTGGGGAGAGCTGCTGGTCTGGCATCACTCACCAGCACAGCACAGATAGTAAAACAAACAACGGGCTGTTTTGGAATAATTTGGTGAAATGCTGTCGTCTGGCAAGAAACCAAAACACTGCTTAAATCAGCATAAACACAGTCTGGATTCTACTCTCATTTTCCATTCCCAGTCTGCCGTGGACTTATTTTATTTTAGCTGTGTGTAAATCTTACCACGTTTCCCTGCAAGGTGCTCAGCTCTGCTGCTGTGAAGCTACAAGAGATGAGGGCAACCGGCTTCCAAATCTGTTTCAGAATTTGAATTGGTTATTCTTTGTGTAGTACACAGAAAGGGCAATTGCCAGCAGAAAGGAGCAGGAAAGAAGACTCATTTTTAATGCAGCTAGAGAGTACATAGAGCATATGTCTCTATGGTAAAATAATGCTAGGAACAGTAATAGTAGTAACAATGATGATGGTGATGATAATAATAATAATAAATTCCATGGCAGAAGTGGCTTTAGTGCTGTCCTGTAATTGTCCCTAATATTTAATTTTTATAACGCTCCCTGACTGTGTCTTGGCTTGTGCCAGCCAGCAAAGTCCAGCTGTGGTTCTGGGCATGGCATGGTCCATGAATCATAAAATCATGGAGTCATTAAGGGAGGAAAAGACCTCCAAATCATCAAGTCCAACCTTCGACTGAATATCACCATTCCTACTAAACCATATCACAAAGTGCCACATCCACCCCTGTCGTTGAACACTTCTAGGAGTGGTGACTCCACCAGTTCCCTGGGGAGCCTGTTCCAGTGCTTTACTCGTTCAGTGCAGAAATTTTGCCTAATATCCAAGTTGAACCTCCCCTAGTGCAACTTGGGTCCAATTCCCCTTGTCCTATAATTAGTAGCCTGGAAGAAAAGGCCGACCCTCACCTCACCACAACCTCCTTTCAGGGAATTGAATGTTCCAGAGAGAATGTAGAGAGTGAATGTTCCACTAAGCAGTGGACAAGACCCTTCTGTTTTTAATGTGAGTTTACATGAATACTTGTATATCACCTCATCTCAGGGCAATGGATCCTGGACCATTTGATTTTCTGGGGCTGACACAATGGAATTGAGGTTTGCAGCTTCCTGCAGTACTTGTGTAAGTGCTGCTGCACAATGTGATTAAAGTTCACTTCTGCCTCCATTGTGTCAGAAGCAAAGTGCATGTACCCAGAGAGGAATAGGCCATTTTGGTTATTACCAGCTTTATTGTGGAAAATGGTTTTATTTTCTCTTCTATATGCTTTTAAAGGGAAAGGCTGGAACAGGGCAATCTTTCCATATGCACGAAAAACAAAGATTTAAAAACCAGACACTCCATCTGGCCAGCTCACAAACAGTTAAGCCAAAAGCTCTCTCCCCTCTCTCCTCCATACTTCCCCACGTTAATATTGCACAGCAGAGAATGAGATGCTGGTGCTTGATTGTCCTGACATAGCCCTAGGAACCCCCTGAGGCATTTACACACGGCAGAAATCCAAGTTGAATGAAGCTTTGGATGAGAGATGGAGGCCAGTATTACTCTCTTCCATTTCCAGGGGATCAAAACAAGCCCCCGAGAAGCTAAAGCCAGTGTTTGCCATCTAAAGCAGATCAGCTGAGAGGCCTTTGAAAAGACTGGCTTAAGTGATGGAGCCACGTGTCCGCAGTTGACCTGTGGGAGAGGTGGGAATAGACCCCCACTCTCCTCCTTTGGGGGTCCCTTTGCCTGACAGGCTGGTTCCCAAACCACAGCTCGCAGAGGGATGCAAAGTGACTCACAAGCTGCTCATCAGAGCTCCATAAAACAGGCATTTCAGCAGCTTGGCCAAGCAAAGTGTAATGGGAAAGGGAGGGAATAAATAAAGCACAGTGTGTTTTAAGTAGTGACAGTGGAAATATTTGGGGACAGCTGGCTGGGCAGGAGGAGGGTGGTCCTTAGCATTAATACGAGCCTGATCCATCCCTCCTCGGCATCAGGGCTGGAAATTGAGGCTCTGGGAATGCGGTGTGGTCTTTTAAGAGTGGCAGCGAGCTGACCGTGGTGCTGATGACTGGCAGGTGGATAATGCGGACTGTTAACTCCTGTAATTCCCTGCCAGCCTGGAGGAAATTATCCTGACAGTTCCCATTAACGGGAGGCTGCGTGACCACTCCTCTGCCCTCAGAGCTTCATCAAGGCTGTTTGCTAAACACAGATTGCCATGTTGTATCTTGAGAGCAGACTCAACACTCACCGAGGAGTTAGCAATTGTTAATAAATAGTAGCACGTTAACATGTCTCTCTGGGTGATTTTTGTGTTCTGTAATTACACAGAATTGCCTGTTAGACTGGCCAAATTACATAAAAGGAGCCCTCAGCTCCACAAATGTGTTCCTGATAACGGGTGACTATTAGCTTTGACATGGGAAGCTTGTAGTTATGATGCGAGGGAAGCAAAACAAGGGAGAAGTCCTCTGGTCCTGTCTCGCAGCGGCATGGGGTGAGCTGGGAGGATGTCACATTTTCCAGAAAGAAGTTGTGAAAAGATTATTTATTAATGATACCACTAAGTGATCTTCGTGCAGGGATCTCAAAGCCCCCCTCGCAGGTTAATGGAGATAAGAATGCTCTGAGGAGACCTTACTGTGGGCTTTCAATATATAAAGTGTTATAAAAAGGTGGAGAAGGACTTTTGTACAGCTTTCTTTCAGGACAGAAGTAATTTTCTCCATAGTAGCTATTATGGGGATATATTTTGGTTTTATGCTGAAAACTTGATACCACAGTGATGTTTTAATTATTGCTGAACAGTGCTTTTGCAGCATGAAGTCTTTTTCTGCCCCTCACACCATCCCATCAGTGAGAAGGCTAGTGGTGCAGAAAAGGTTGGGAGAGGACGCTGCTGGGAAAACTGAGCTCAGACTGACCAGGGGAATATTCCAGACAATTTGATGTTATGGTCAGCATATAAACTGGTGGGTTGGAGGTTGTTGGCATGGAGTGACAGGACAAGGGGGGAATGGTTTTAAAGATACTGGCTTTAGTTTGGATATTGGAAAGCAATTCCTCCCTGTGAGGGTGATGAAGCTCTGGCACAAGTTGCCCAGAGAAGCTGTGGATGGCCCATCCCTGAAAATGTTCAAAGCCAGGTTGGATGGGGCTTGGAGCAGCCTGGGATAGTGGAAGATGTCCCTGCCCATGGCAGGGGGTAGGAACTAGATGCTCTTCCAGGTCCCTTCCAGCCCAAAGCATTCTATGAATCTTTGAAGGCTTGGTCACTGCTCACTGCCCCTCTGCTTTGACTTGGGTGAACTCTGTAGTACCTCTGACAATGCTGATTCACCAAAAAAGCTCCTTTCAGCTGTGGCCCAGTCCTTCCTTCACTGAACCCCTTTTACTGCCCATATTTTGGATTCCACCAACAAGAACTTGTGCCCTGCTCTTCCTTTCTCCCTGTCTTGCAATTATTGGAAGAAATACGTCTTTCAGGGGGAGAAAACTGAGTCTCCTGTTGCCCAGCTCCAGTATTACCCCAGACCTCAGCAACAAACATCAATGCTGATCTCATGGAGCACTGTGTGATGGTCAGGATGGGGTATGAGCAGCAGCTGATTCAGTGGATCTGCTCCTTCTGTCCCTCACATCTGCTCCTTCTGCAGATGGGCATAGGGCTTGCTCCTCTTGCAGTCCCCAGAGGTGAGCACTCACGTAAGTGACAGCTTTGTGAGCTGAGTTGTGTCGTGACAGCTTTGTGAGCTGAGTTGTGTCATTCTCATTCAGGTAAAGGTGTCATTGCATCACTCAGTACCAGAGCTAAAAAATGCTGTGTGTTGCTGTGGATTTCTGCCCTATGGAGTGGCTGCTGTCCTTTTTGTCAGTGGCTGTAGTGGAGTAGAGTACATGGTGCTTTACCATCCCAATGAAGTATACATGGGAATAAGAAACCCAGAGTCTGACCAAATGGGGATAAAAAAATAAATCAGTATTATTTTGGAAGATGACAAGACCACATTCGCCTCTTGGTCACTCAACCCTCCTGAGTTGTTTTCTTGTAGCACATAGAAAGCTTCAGTGAGTACTAGTAAAACCATTATTTTCCAGGAATTTTGACTGCCGTCTTCCTGTTTTGACAAAAGTTGTCCAATCAGCAATGAAATCAATACGATGTGTCTTAAAAAAGAAATCTAAAGAATCATGAAAAGCCTTTGGGCCAGTGGCACAGTAAAAGGATTCCTGTGGTGTTCTTGGGGTAAATCACACCCACTGGTTCAGTTCTTTGTCAGAAGAGTGGATGAGTCTCATTGCTTTGAGCTCATGACCTGTGAGAAGGAGGTGGACTTGCTTGTTCTTGCAAAGACGGATGAAAGGAGGAATCTAGTCACAACCTATGGGTGTTAGAGGGACAATTACAAAAATTATGAAACTAAATTCCTCTCACTTGTGCCTGATTTAACAAAGGGAAAAGTCACAAACTGTAGCTTGTAAGGTTCATGGAATTGTAGAATCACTTAGATGGAAAATACCTCTAAGACCATCAAATACAACTGTTAACCCAGCAGTGACAAACCCACCATGAAACCATGTCCCCAAATGCCACATCCACATATTTTTTTAACACTTCCAAGGATGATGATTCCACCACTTCCCTCAGAAGCCTGTTCCAATGCCTGACCACCATTTCAGTGAAGAAATTTTTCTTCATGTCTACTCTAAACTTCTCCTGGTCATGTGCAATCTTAGGAAAAATCCTATCACCAGGAGAGTGGTGTGGCCCTGGAATGGGCATCAGCAGGATGGGAGCTTTCCATCTTGGAGAATTCCCAAAGCTAATCCAGACAAAACCTCACCTGATGCTGGTGGTAGTCTTGCTCCAAGCAGTAAATTGGATTGTAAAGCTGTAGATGTCCCTTGCAACCAGTAGTTCTGTAATTCTCTGACCTCATGAATCTTTAATTTCCAATGTGGAGGAAGTCAAGCTCAAGGCAACCATTATGAATAGCAAACACATTTCTAAAACCAAACAAAGCCCAGCCCCCAAAATTCCAAACTCATTTGCCTGTGTTTAATTTGGGAGCATAATAAAGGGTTTAATTTTTTTCGGAGACTTTATTGGTATGATGTTGTACCTGTAAAGACTTTGTTCAGCTTTTCTCAGGATCAAGGATGGAAAAAGCAGAAAGAACAGCTTGCTTGTAAGGTCTCAGGCAAACTGCACAGCATTAAGAAATACTTTGTTCTAATTGGAGCCTGTTTGACCCTGGAGCCAGAGCAGGGTAATGGAACAAGCACGCCTCAAATGAAGGCGCTTTTCACAGTGTTCTGCAGAAAGCAAGAGGAGGAAAGAGAAATGCAGAGAATTTGAAGGGGGGAGAGCCAGAGAAATGCATTAAGAGCAAAAAGAAAAGGCAGAATATATGATGGGAAATAGCCACAGGAAGGGAGACAAGACAAAAAAGAGCAGAAATTAGGGAGAAAGGAAGAGAAGGAAATAGAAAAGGAGAAGGAAGCAAGGTGAAATTGCAGAGAAAAGGAGGAGTGTCCTTCTGCCCTGCCAGGCAGAGCGATGAGGTGGCAGGACAGCAGCCCCAGGCAGCAGCGCTCGTTATTTCCATCCTGCCTGATGTCATTGATTGCCTCTCCCCTCCCTTGTCATGCTTGGTGACAGAATTGCAGGACTTGCGACTCCCCATGACCTGCTCTGGTCCTGATTGGCCCAGGAGGAAAGTTTTCTTTCCGGCTCCAAACCATCACAGATTCATCTGTGTTTCAGGGTGCTTCTGGAGAAAGTGTTCCTGCCCTGTCTTTTGAAGACAACCAGTTTATTCCTCAGCTGTGGTGCTGGAAAAATCATGTAGGACTGTTTCCTCTCTTACACTGAGGTCCTTCTGTTGGCAGCATTATTACTTTTTGAATCAAATTTTTTTTTCTCCTTTTCCTCCTTTAAGGAAATTTCCCTTGCAAAACTCAGATTCTACAGTATCCAACCACCTTCTGTTAAGGAGCTTAATTAGAAGAAATAAAACAAATGATGATTTATTTGCCAAAGGGAAGAAGTGGGGGATGGGGAAAGTAAGATGGGAAGGTCAGAGAAACCTTATGATAAAAAAAAAAACCCCAAACCAGAATTGTAAGGTACATGGGGCTAAGACTTTAGGACTTATTGAGGATGAGAGGAAATGGCCTCAAGTTGCACTAGGGGAGGTCTAGGTTAGATATTAGGAAAAATGTCTTCATGGAAAGGATTGCAAAGCATTGAAACAGTCTGTCTAGAGAAACAGTGCAGTCACCATCCCTGGAAGTGTTCAAAAAATGTGTGACTGTAGCATTTGAGGACAGAGTTTAATGGTGAACATGGTGGTAGTGTTGGATTGGACTTGCTGTTCTTTAAGGTCTTTTTCAACCTTAGTGACCAAGCTTCTCTTCTTGCTGTGGCTGGTGCTTTTTGTAGTTATCCACCCATGATGCCAAAAAATCCCATCAGGACTGGAGCAACCACCCCTTTTCTGTATAGAGGTGGGATGAGCTTCATGGCATCTCTTCAGCAGAAGTCCTTCTGCTAGGAAAGGGTTTTGTGAAAATTGGGTTGTAGGATGAAGTCTTTCCTGTGGGAGGAGATAGAGATAGACATCAGCTATTACCCCAAAATCTGGTTTCCGCTTGGCCACTCATCATTTGTGCAATGTCTTGTCAATGAGCAAACATCTGACTTAGGAACGGTCCAGTATATGCAACCTCTTCCTTAGCTGATGGAGGATTTAGGAAAGGGTTATGGGTGATGTGGGAAAGGAGTGAAAGAACCTGAGGTTTTTGGGGTTGGAAGGATATCAGGGAGGATATGGAAGGGAGGGAGTTTGGGTTCCTGTGTTGGGATATAGGGATGTAGTCTGTTCATCTCTTAAAAGCCACACTTCATTCTTTCAGTTACTCTTGGATGGTTTAGGAATGACTTATATGTCAGGAGTTTTTTGCTCTAATGGAGCTCCTCCCCCACTTTTATCCAGTTACCCATGAAAAGTCAGTGAAATGAGACCTACTTAAATCAAATGTCACAATCGATGCTCATCCCAGGCCACCATTTGTGCGATGTGAACTCATGTTGCCGTAAGGGAGGAGCAGGCAGAGGAAAAGGGTTGGAAGTGAGCTTGGAGAGAGCCAGCAAGGAGCAATCCATGTCTGAACAGCTTGTGCTTCACAGTGCTTTTATCACAACCATGCATTTCTGGGGTGGGACAGAGCTGCTGCCCACCTGGATTCTTCAGAGGGAGAAAAAAAGCTGTGGCTTCACACCTGACATTGCATCTATTTCTCCCATACCCAGTCCCTGAATCAGAGTGCTTTCCACATTTCAATTTATAAGGAGCAAGATATGTTCTATCAGCACTCACACTGCTTGGATTTTGTCCAGTTGCAAATTTGTTTGATGGAAGATGAATCAAAATGTTGATGTTTTCATGGAAATTTCTTTGTGTTTACCTTGTTCCCAGAAAATGCTTCTAACCTTTCATGAATATTTGGCAGGAGTAAATTCTCAGGATGGAAACACAGTCATATGACTGGATGTTAAGAATTACAGTGATCCAAGTCTGTAGAAGTTTAGGGGAAGAATCCACATGCAAGCTGAAACGTTTTTCTATGAACATTTTGTGAGTCTCTTAAGTGGAGGGAGATGCAGGACCATGCTGGACGAATTGGGGAGGCTCAGCACCGTGTTATGTCTGCAGTTTCTGCACAATTGCTGTTAGTTAAAAGGACTAAGAGATTCTCTTGAAGCAAATTCCATAATTTCAGCAAGTTGAATCGGGATTGGCATCCAAATCCTTTGTACATATTTATAAAGGCCAGGTTGGATGGGGCCCTGATTAACCTGGTCTAGTGGAAGGTGTCCCTGCCAATGTCAGGGGGATTGGAGATGATCTATAAAGTCCCCTCCAACCCAAATCATTGTATGATTCTATGAACTGTGATCTAATTTTGGAGTGTCCTAAGCCTCCTGTTTCACAGAGTGAATTCAAGGAAGCTGTAGAGGCTGCTGTGATAGTGACATGTCAGAGCTGAATGTGGTCAGTGGCAAGGGGACATTGCAGGTTTTCCTGCCTGTAGCTGCTCTGCATCACTGAAGATCCCTCAGACAACCTGTACTCCTTTGGGTCCATATGCCAGCTGGGCATCCAAGCCATTGAATGTGTGTGGCATCCCACCCTTAGGGGGAAGGGAGAACTCAAGATTTGAAGTTGAAAGGAACGACGAAATTCAGAAGGTCAACAAGAGATTGCATACTTTTACTAGTAAATTACACACTTGGCAAGGAAATTGTTATATTAGTCCCTGATCTGATGTAAGCGCAGAGGAGTGGGTTTTGGATAAGGGAGTAGGGTGAAAAGGGATAGAGAAAGAAAGGAAGAAACAAAAAAAGGGAGAAAGAGAGATCACCAGTCCTGTCTCCAGCGCTGTTCCAGCTGATGGGGTGTCCAGAGCCCTGTGGCACACGTGCACCCAGGCTTCATGTGGATACCTTTTATAGATTAGGTTTCCCTGCTACTTTCTCACTTTCTATGCAAACTGGTTGTCGTGCACAGTCTGTTCTTCTAGATATTTCTGGAAATGAGTTGGAGGCTTCAAGGATCTTCAGTGGTTTTGATCCCCCTGTGCGGTCCATGCCCTCTTCTCAACCTCATTCCTGTGCCTGTGCTATGTAATGCTTATTGCCAGGAGTCAAGACAAGGAGGTTTGTCCCAGAAAAGTGCTACCCTACCTCTGTATTGTCCCTTCTCCAGCCATATCCTGTCCTTCGTCACTGTATTATTGTCAATCCTTGCTGGTCTCCACAGCCATCCAGCTATCAGTGTTTGAGACATATACATTAGCCCTTTATCCTCTACAGTTGTCTCACATCCCCTAAGCCCTTGTGCCAGCCATCCCCTGGGATTCACTGCAGCAGTGTGGTGAAAATTTTGTTCTTCATTAATTTCTCCCAGTGAGTTTCTCACCAATAAGCAAATGAGGAAGGTCTTCTCAAGTCCTTCAGATTTCAGGGGCAATTCCGCTCAGATCCCTGTATATTGGGGTTGTTTATCTGGCCCAGCTCCGTATCAGCATAGCACTGAGCCTTGCCTAATACATTTTGCTTTGCAGAAGGCTCAGTAGCCTGGAACAGAGCTGCCACAGCCTCAGCTTCATGGCATCCTGCTGACTGGAGGTTCAGGTTGAGCAGCCTCATGCCTGCCAAGACAACGGTGTAACGAAGTCCTTAGAGGACTGTCTGTTCA
>VXBA01005491.1:33802-129511 GCA_013399895.1 Serilophus lunatus | reverse complement strand
CCTCCCCCCCCCCCCCCCGTGCTAAGCCCTTGCTGTGTCAGAAACCATCTCATCTCCATGCCTGAGGTGATAGGTGTTGGTTCTGTGCCAATCTAATGACAGCCTTGACTGGACTCCCACTCCTCTGCACAGGAGCTGCTCAGTTAAATAGAGGGTTCGTTCTCGTGTGTTGCACGGTGGGTCTCTGCCTCTCTGCCTTCATGCCAGCAGAGATCACTGATGTGGAAGTAAGAAACATGCTGGAAAAAGGAAGAAAAAAAAAAAAAAAAAGCCTGCAGCAGAGAGAGCTGAGTGGGATCCAGAGCCTCACTCTGAGCTGAGGACCAGGCAAGTTTAGTGATATTGGTCTGGCAGATGTTGGTTAGTTAAACAGTCACAGCAATGCAGAGAACTCCATTAGGAGAGATTACAGCAAGTGTGTCTGTTTCTGCAGATCTTTTACATTCAGACAGGAAAGGAGAACCATTCCAGACCAGGTTTTCCAGTCTATCTGATCCCTTTATATGAAGAAGTGCTTGTGTAGTAGTGTAAGAGTAGTGAACTGATGGATGGTGTGACTGGATGCTGAGCCCCTGGGGAGGATATACATCTCCTTTTTTCTTTGCTTGCTTCATTTCATCCTTTTCCAGATGAATGTTTGTAGTTGGTGGAAAATTTTCACCTTCTTTTCATCCTCCACCCTTCATCACCACCATTCCCAGAAGAGCTCATTTGTAATTGTTCCAGTGCAGGCATTGCCTTCTGCTGTTGCCTTGTTAATTGTCTTCCCAGTTTTACACTGGATAGGAAGGGCTTGATCCTCCTCTCACAACCCACGCCTTTTACACACCTGCCTTGTATGGATATCAGAGTTGTTACCCAGACTTGACACTGGTATGTGTGTGGAGGAGTAGAATCAGGTCCAAAAAAAAGACTGGGTCAACCAGAAATAGATCCTGGTCTTCTTTCCTCTTTATTTGTATGTATAGTGTAAAGTGAAGGTCAGGTGAGTTGACAAAGTGACAACTGGGAGGAAAGTTCTTGCCATGATATTTGTTGGTAGCATTGGCTGAGCTTTTTTATTTCTTACTTTTTTTTTAATGTCTTACTTTCTCTCTTTCAGAACATGGAAAAGGTGCTGGTCCCTTCTGTCACGTTAATTGTAGGCTGTGGAGTATCTTCGCTGACACTTTTGCTGTTGATTATCATTTATGTCTCTGTTTGGAGGTATGGCTTTCATTCTCTTCTCTTCTTCTTGGGGAAAATAACTGTCTTTTGATCTACATGGATCCTGGAGTGTTTGTTCTCTGGTTTTGGGTGTCTGGTGCCCGAGGAAGAACCATTTTCTAATGAGTGGGTCCTGCAAAAAGTGGCTTAGCTGGCACTGTTCTTCCTGCTGAATGCCAGAGAAATTAGTAGAGTGAAATTAGTGCCATGTGACCCCATGTAGTCACATTGTTCCATTTTCAAAAGCCTCGTGCTGGTTTAGATGCCTTTGTATACCCCAGGAAACCTTGTCTGAGGCGTGGTGGACACGCTCTGCCTCCGGGCAGGCACGTTGCTTCAAGGTGTTGCTTTGATAACATCAAAGTTTCCATGACCTGTTATGAAAACATCTGGCCTGAAGAACTGACAGAACTTTTCAGGAGCTTCAGGATGATAAAGCACATCAGCTAAATAACTCTCCAACCTCTTAGCTACATTTTGCATTCATGTTCAGATTCATATTGGATTCCTCAGTACAGCCCATTCCAGAGAGCTCCTGTACACCTGTAAGCAGGTCAGATGAAACCTAAAATTGTGTCATTTACAGAGGCTGAAGTGAACTTGTAGCAGAGTTTTATTGAACAAAGGCCCACATTGGCCCATGCCCCTGTTAGATATGTTTTGGAAGCTGGAGGACCTGAGGTCTGCAGGGGGTTTTCTTCCAATATTGCCTTGAACAGTGTCTGAGTTTATCCAACGAGACCCGTTCCTTTCCTAAATCCATGGCAAGCACACTGAGACCTTCATGGCTCTACACTAAATAAAACAAAGACCATCAGAACCAAGTGACTGACTGTGAAATTGAAATGGAGTGGCTACAGTGACTATAATTGGATATTATTGGTGATCCTTTTGGGAGAAGGGACCAGTCTGAGGCTCTTATTTTGTCAAGTGATTCTTCTTTGTAGAAAGGAAAGGGTAAAATCCATTCAGAGTTGTGAACTGAGATAACTTTTTCTCCCCTTTGGCAGAGGAAAGAAAGAAAGAAGAGAGTAAAAAATGAGCAAAAATGCATCTTTTTTGTTGATACTGTGACAGTGCATAGTGGCTGGGTAATTTTGGCAAGTGCTACGAGCTGAAGACTGATCATAATAACATTTATCTAGAACTCAGGTTTTTCCGTGCCTGGGGTATCATTGGATGTGCTCAAGTCCTTGTCCTCTCCTGCTTTTCCTCAGGCTGGGCAGCACTGAGCAGCGCTGGTAGGTGACTTACTGGTGTCACTGGTGTCAGGATCAAGTGGAAAGTTAGGATTGAAGAGTAAAGTGAAAGTGTTCGAGCCTCACCCTCTTTTCCCTGTCAGAAACAAGTGCAGGATCTGAAACCCAAGTTCAGACATGAGGTTGAATCAGTTTGGAGCATGCCAGAGTCATTTGGAGTAACATGATGCATTTTTTTCCAGGAGTGTGCCCCTCAATATTTACTGTTATTGGGGACAGTAAATTGCCTGACCTGTTTAAAATATGTTCTGTTTAATTTCTCATTCCAGTCTTTGCCTTATGCCTATGCCCAAAATGATCAGCATGAACAGGGGGACACATTTATGGGAGGCTTGAATGGGTATTTCTGAGCTAGCCAAGGATGGACATGCATTTCCAAGTGATCCTGAGACCAGCTATATCTTGATTAAAGGGCTCTCTATCCTAAGTCTCTTTGTGTAAATATTTGTAAAGCATGATCAAGTGATCTCTAGAACTTCTCTTTGGTGCGCTGAGTTTGTTTCATTTCTTCTCTGTAGATCATGTTTTCATGTTTTCTAAACTTCACAGCATTCCCGTGGCTGAGCCCTGAGCACTCTGTATGTCCTTTTTATTTTAGGCATAGCTGCTGGACGTGAATGTGCTGTCCTATTAATGGCCTCGGGAACATCATATTCAAGTCAACATTATCTCCTTTGTTTTGCCCTAAATGTTGTATATTCTGATAGACAACAGCTGGAGGAGTGGTTAGATGTTGAATCAGCAGTATTGCTAAAATACAGGAGCACTATCCAACTGGTTCTTTTTCACCATCCAGGGGAGAAACTCCTCATGTCCTGGCTGCCTGATCTTCTGTGGAGAGCACTCACCAGAGCTCAGCTGTTTTGGGGAGCTTTGGCTGGGAAATTTCCCATTCAGAACTCTGGACAAAGGCATCTGGAGCATGCACACATAGACTCAGCTTGAGTATGAAACACTTCTGATGAATAAGCTCACTGAGGCTGACAATCTGGAAGCTTTCCCAGAATTTTGCCCAGCTAGAGTTTGTTTATATATATATATGGGAAGCAGAAAGAAAGGGCAAGTGAGAAAGGGAGAGAGGGACGTGGCAAACAAAAGGGGGCAGAGTAAAAGGGAGGTGAGCCCAGCTTTGGGCTGCATATCAGAGAGGAAATGAATTTCCCCTCCACTTTCCAATTCAAACCCTCCAAATAATGGTTGTTCTTCGATGGCATCCACTCAGCCATAGGCATGAATGGCACAAGCTTTTTGATGCAAGTGATCACTTCAGGCACAGCCAACTTGGCACAGTCTCATCGCGAACTGCAAGTTGGTTCTGTTTGACGGCTGTTGGTGGCCTGTTGGTGGACTCACTCCAGTTCCCAGTAGACAGATGGCTGCAGAAATCTCTGCTGCAGATGGTGCATCTGTGGCCTTATTAGCAGTCTCAACAGAGAGGTCAGTGACACAGTGGTCTGTAGATGTGGAGTGACCTTGTTACATCTCGGCAGTGACTGTCCTGGGTCACAGCTGGAGGCACAATCTGTGTGTGGGCCACATGCTCCACCACCCATGTGGAAAAAAAGGGTGAATTGAAAGAAAAAGATCTTCCCTCTCGAAAACCGCCATGAAAATGAAAAACTGGGGAGAAAAAAACAGCTATTCAAGGGTCTGAACAGGTGAAATGACATAGTGTGGTGTTTCTTTGAGCTTTGGTTTGTATCACTCCTCTCAGGCAGCTCCTTGACACGGTGGCATTTCAGGAGTGTTTTCCATCCCTGAATTCATCGTGGTTCAACAGCCTCTGGAGTCAGTGACCTTTCCATAGCACAGAGATCGATGCTGCTATTGAATAGCTCATCCACCAGCCCATCAGCATGTGGGGCACGGAAGCCCCTTTTCCCTGGCAGCAGCTGCATCACTGAGAGATAACAGAGTGAGCTTTCCTCGCTCCCTGCCCAGCGGAGACTGAGGATTGATTTAGTGGTTGTTCAATGAGCTCTCGAGGGGCTTTTAACACTTTCTTTAAACCCAGGAGCTCTGCCTGTGCTGGAGATGCTGAGGCACTCGGTGGCCCTGGTGGGAGGTAGCAGGAATGAGTAAGTGACTGAGGAAAAGGATGTGTGTACACACTGTGAGGGAGCAGGAGTGACTCAGTGTTGTGGAGAGGAGGGGAGTCTAATGGGGGCAGAGAAACAAAGTGCAGGGTTTTCCCGCTGTTTCCATCTGTCTCAGTTTGCACAAGGCTTCCCCACATGCTGCAGGATGTGGGGATCCTCTCCGGTGACCAGTGCTGGGACACGAGGGAACAGCGTGAAGTTGTGTCAGGGGAGGTTTAGGTTGGATATTAGGAAAAGGTTCTTCCTCCAGAGGGTGGTTGGCAACTGGAACAGGCTCCCCAGGGTAGTGGTCACAGCACCAAGGCTGACAGAGCTCAAGAAGCCCGAGGACAACAGTCTCAGGCACGTGGTGGGATTTTTAGGGTGTCCTGGGCAGGGCCATAAAAAATTCTTGTGGGTCCCTTCCAACTCAGGATATTCCATGTTTCTAGGCCAGAGGCCAGAGCAGAAGTTCCCTAAATTAGCAGTGAGATTTTTCTTGTTTTTCTGTCTAAGTACAGCATATTTTGATAAGTAGACAGAGTCTATGTATCAGCCAAGGGGTAGCAAAACAGCACCCTGGAGTAGCTTTGTCTTTGCTGGAGATCTGTTTTCTGGCAAAACCTATCAAGTTCTATGGTTTTTTCCTCTCTGATACGAGTTCCTGACTTCTTTGGCCAGAGGGTCTGGATAGCAATGGTGATTTCTTTCTGTGTAGCATCCTGTGCTGGAGAAGAGGAAATGGAAAAATAAAAACAAGCATGGCAGGAGGCTGTCAGCATTCTGATTGAGCTGAAATGTAACAAGGAAATGCTTGGAATCCAGGTCAGGCTACCAAGGAGGGCTCTGGAAGAATTGCCTAGGAATGCAGGATTGAATTAGAATGGCCAGACCTCAGCTGATTTGAAACTAGTAAGGGATGTGAAAGGCACCAGGAAGGGTTTCTGTAGGTAGGTCAGCAACAGAGGATTACCCAGGGAAGTGTTGGGTCTGCGTTGAATGGGACAAGTAGCCTAATGGATAAGGAAGTTGAAAAGGTGAAGGTACCCAGTGCCTTCGTTGCCTTGTTCCACTGATTGGCTCCCAGGCACTCAAATTCCGACAGAGAGGCAGAATCAGGGGAGAAAATACTCCCCAGTGCCAAGGAGAAGTGAGACAAGGACCATTTAAGCTCTCTGGACATTTGCAAATCTATAGGACAGAATGGGATGCATTGAGGGAGCTGGCTGGTGTTACTGAGGAGCCACTGTTGCATCTGAGGAGGTTCCTAGTGGTAGAAGGCGGCAAATGTTACAGCCACTTTAAAAAAGGGCGAGGAGGAGGATCCAGAGAACAACTGGCGGGTCAATCTACACAGCCCCCGGGATGACTAAAGAGCAAGTAATTATAAAGGTTATTTCCAGGCAAAATGATGGACAGGAAAGTGATTGGGAATAGACAGCAAGGATTTATTGAGGGCAGATTGTGCTTGACTGACCTGTTTCCCTGTTGTGATGGGATGACTGGATACATGGGCAGTGGAGAGAAGGAGGTGTTGTGTATTTTGACATTACCAAGGCCATTAGCACAGTCTCTTGTAGCATCTTTGTATCCAAATTGTGCACTGGGAATTGTGCACTGGATTGTTGGTTTAATAGCTGGATGGATTTCCCATGTAGGATTCATGAGTAATGGTCAGAGGTTTGAAGCCTAATCTAGAGGTAGTTACTTGTTGCTTCTGACCAGAATTCCTACTATGGCAAATATTATTTAATGCCTTCTTTAACAACCTGGATGATGCTTGACACTCTCGAGGCCCCATCTGGAAAAGTTTGTCCAATATTGAACTTCCCCAGTGCAAGAAATACCAGCACATTGGAGCACATCCAGTGGATGCTTAGGGAGCTGGAGAACATGTCAAAGGAGGCAAAGGGAACAAGCTTGGAGAAGGGTTAAATTGGAGAAGAGGAAGCTCTTAAGGAGGAGTCACAGAGATGTTGAACAACTTGCAGAGGTAGGCATGGAAAGGTCTAGAGGCACCAGCTGCAGCAGGAAAAGATCCAGCTGGATATAAAGGAAAATAATCCTTCACCACGAGAGCAGTTCAGTGCAGTAATAAGTCATCCAAGAGAGGTGGTAGCATTTCTAGTCTTAGTGATTTTCAAAATTTTATTGGAGAAAACTCAGAGAAAGGTGATCTGACTTTAAAATTAGTCCTTTTTGCGGGGATAGGATTGGGCTCTCAAGCTGCGCTAAGGAAAGTATAGGTTAGACATTAGAAGTTTTTCACAGAAAGAATAAGAAAGAATAATAGAATAATAAAGTATTGGAATAGTCTGCCCGGGGAGGTGGTGGAGTCACCATCCCTGAATGTGTTTAAAAAAAGGCTGGATGTGGCACTTGGTGACATAGCCTAGTCGAGGTGTTAGGGCAAGGGTTGCACTCTATGATCTTGGAGGTCTCTTCCAACCTAGTAATTCTGTGATTCTGTCTGTGATTCTGTGACTGGGAGCTCGAGATGTTTTTTCCTCAACCTAAATTATTCTGATGTGATTTTGTTCATTGCCAACCCGTGTCTCATTTTTCGGAGGTTCAGGAATCTGGGGAACAAGGATGAATTCTCAGTCCATGACGGGAAGCAGAAAGAAAGGAGAGGTTGGCTTAAGGTGGTTTAAAGAGGGAAAAATTTGAAGGCTGCCGGATTATCTTCCTTTACATTCACACACAGACTATACTAATTTCTGACCTTTTTTGACTAGAGGGGGCTTTTGAAGCGCACTAGTTGGATCATAGTGTTGCTACACAGATTTATTCCATCTGATTCCCCTCAGTATAGAGTCCAAATCTCCCTTTCTACCCCTTAGAAGCTGCTGACTGAAGACTTGATGTTTTGCTTTAATACAGTGAAAGCACAGATAAACTGATGACTCAGTAACCTCCAGCCCCCAATGGAAGCACAGCATTGTATTGAGCCCAACGGAATCAGGAAGTTTGGGATCAGATTGTTCATGAAAGGAATCAGAAGCAAATTTTGTCAACACAGTTTCTAGCTGAGCTGTGATACTTCATCTTTACACCTGTTCTGGGGTTGGGTGAGTTTTGGGGAGAATTACCTCTAAACCAGATTGCCAATAGACTAAGTAGGAGTTCAGACTATTTGAATCAGTGGAGGTTTTGTGTATCCAGGAAAGCGTATCCTCATATTCCTGTTTGTCTGAAGGCAAAACTCAGAAGTTAAAGTTTTACAGTTAGAAGTTAGACCTTCCTTAGGTCTAAAGCACAGATTTACCCTTGACAGAACACACACGTGCAGTAAACTTGTCCTGCCCTCCAAATCACAAACTCAAAACTCTGCAGCCAAGGCACGACGAACCCACTCTCACTAAAATTAATTAATGAAATTAAATTCTCAATATAAATAGTTGATGTGCTGGATATAGGAAATAATCCTGCATTAGCCTCCAGGGATGAGCTGGTTGATTAATACATCTGTTTCTAATTTATATAAGCATCAGCATCTACTCCTCACTCATCTGGCATTCAGGCAGGGCATTTGTCACATCACTGAGAAAATTCACATCTATGAGTGTTAGTGTGGTCAAACCCCAAGTCAATCCATGAGGACTTGCACTTTTGCTATTCTCATTTTGCAATTTTCATTTTATTAGGTACATAAAAGGGCCTTCAAGGAAATTTTCCTCCGTAGCCAGTGGTTTGAATTAATTGTCGTGCCCATACCTCAGCAGCAAATCTGTGTTGTGCTGCACATTGCAAATCAGAAGTGACAAATAACTGGTTCCTGCAAGGTGCTGAAGGCAACAGCTTCCTAACTTATATCCCTGATGTCCCAGACCCACTGCTGCAGTTATGTATTTGGCCTAGTTTTGAGAAGTGTTAAAAAAAAAGCAGCCAGAAATACTTCTCACTTCAGGATGCATTGTTAGTTTAAAAGGAGGGGAATGCTGAATCACACACTTTGTTGTGAAGGTGCATGTGTTTGTAATCTGCTTTCATGGCCAGCATGCCTGTGGCTCTTCTTATTTGGGAATCTTTCCGTGTGTTGCCTGTATGTTTTCTTTTAAGCTCCTTTTCAAATCCCCTTCCAAGTAGGCAGAGCTGAAGAAGACTTGCAGCACTCTACTGTCTTAGGAGCGGCTCAGACTAGGCTGGCCCCTAGTTTGTTGACTCCTAAATCCAGCATTGATGGGGGATGATGGAGAGACCTTCTCCTTCTCCCTTTCCCCCTTGTTCTTGTTTGTTTAACACACAAAATCTGCAGGAAATGGGCAAAACCTTGCCATTTTTTTCTGTAGAGCCTGGCCCAGAGCAACCTGCACCTGGTTGATGCTTTTCAGGGGCAATTTAGTGCACATTGTAACAGGGTGGGTCTCCCTCCTCCTCTTCTCTCGCTGCAGGTACATCCGCTCAGAGCGCTCCGTCATCCTCATCAACTTCTGCCTCTCCATCATCTCCTCCAACGCTCTCATCCTGATCGGACAGACCCAGACCCGGAATAAGGTACGGGATCAGTGGGGTTTTGTTTATTTGTTTGCTATCCCCCTGATTTAGCTCTGAAATGATCCGTTCAGGCAGCGCTTCCTCATTTTTCCTCCATCTGTTAATTAGCGACATGTCAAAGACACGGCTAAATGGCAGATTTCAATTTTCTCTCTTGCTCTCTCTTTGATAATTTGTCAGCATCCTCAGGGCTTTGATTAAAACCAATGTGATATTTTTGAATATCTGCCTAGAGTAGCTGGCACATGGCACGGTGAAGAACCGTGGTGATTTGCAAGGCTTTAACCATTTTATTTTCAAAAAAAAATTGCAAAGACAGATTGAGAAAAGGCTTTTAAAAAACCTCCAAACAAACAACCTCTCAGCTTTACATTTATTTCTCTAGCAGTTTTTATACTCTGAGCTTAAAGCGTTTGGCAGATGTTAATGAACACAGATACAAAAACACACCTTTTTTTGGGAGTAGGAAGCACTGCCAGATGCCCTGCTCCCACTGCAGAGCCATGAGGGATTCAGTGCAGATCCCAGTGCGATTTGAGCAGGACAGGAAATACCTAACATGGTTTTCCAATCCTTGTGCACTGGTTGCACATACATGTCTTCCCATGTTATAGATAGACCCAGCTGGAGAGGCGTGTGTAAAGATTCCTCCTTGGAGTCTGCATGACAGATCACTGCTCTGTTGAGCCAAAAAAAGGGAGGCAAGAAGCCTCCTCTGCTCCTTCTGCTGCCAAAATCACAATCAGAAGTCAAAAAATAGTTATTACTGGGCAGTAACCAGTGACCAGCTGGATTTTTTGAGTCCCTACTTCGGCAGCAAGAACTTGCTGTCACTGTTAGAAATTCTTCCCTGTGAGGGCAGTGAAGCTCGGGAACACGTTGCCCAGGGAAATTGTGACTCTCCCAACACTGGAAGCATTGATGGCCAGGTTGAATGGGGCTTGGAGCAGCCTTGTCTTGTAGAAAGTCTTCCTGGCCATGGCAGAGGGGTTGGAATGAGATGATCTCTTGGGTCCCTCCCAACCCAAACCATTCTGTGATTTCTGCAGAGATATTGAAGGGTTTAGTGAATCCCAGAGACTCATTTTTATAGAGACCCCTTTGGATTAGGGGTTGCTCTAGGGAAAGCTTTCCAGTTGCTAGAGTCCTGTTTGAGAAGTGTGGAAACAAGAAGTCAGCAAACTCTGCTCCTACTAAACAAGTGCCCTTCAGAAACTCACTTCACGTTGCAGAGCTGTCTCTCATGGCCAACATGCTTGACAAGAGGTGGAGAAAGGGGGAACTAAGCTGCAACCCCAGCTGTGTGCTGGGACCTTCTTTCCACAGAAAGAAACACTGAGGGATTTTCAACACGACAAAGCATGGCTGGACCTCCTCTTTGGTTATTCCTCTTCAACTCATGGAAGGAGGTGGATTCCTTCACCCTTTCCCACCCCCTTCAGAGCACAGCCCAGATTCTCCCTCGTGCTTTTTGTCACATTAATCAGGGTGTTCACCATCAGAGCTGTTAGTGAGGATTCAAAGATCCCGGCAGCAGTTGCATGAGGCAGATTAGCTCTTTGCACATACATATGCATGAAACCCCATAAATAGAAAGGTTATTCTTGGATTTCCTCTCAGCCATCTAGTAAACAGTCTCTGGCAGAGAACAGAGGAAGAAAACTATACAGACGAGAGATGAAGGAATGTAAATTAAGACTTTATTCACATTCAATTATTGATAATAGAGCGTCTTAAAATGTTGGTGATTGATTTATAATTGCGATTACTCTGGGAGAATTTCTGCGGTATTAACTTTCCTGGAAATGTCAAATTCTCCCTTGATTTCCATCCATGTAACCTCAAAGGCAAGTTTCCATGCGTGGATTTGCTAAGCTTTTTGAAGATGAAAGGCCTGGGAAAAGGCTAAAAAAATTGCAGTCAGCAATACCGTGATACAAAAGAAACGAGTGCTGTGTGAACGGGCCGTGTCTCAGAGGCACTGGGTGCTCCAAGGGAACAGATTTCTTCTCTTGAAGGAAAGCAAGGGCTAATGGCCTTGACAGACTGACAAGCTCTGCTAGATCTTTCTGCAGCAGCTTAGGACATCGTATCTCTGTGGTTAGCCCTTCGTGGACATCTATTTTTTGCCTACAAGGAAGGAAAAACCTGCAGCAGCGGTTGCAGAAGCAAATATGTGCCTGTCCATCACTGGCCAAGTTCAGCTGAGGCAATGGGTTTATACTGGTCCAGCTGAGATGTGCGTATTTCTGTTGTCTTCCCCTCCTTTCTCTTTCCCTTTCCACGTGAGAAAAATTACTTGATCAAGAAAAAACACCCAGAACATGTATCAAAACTACTTGCTGAGAAAAAACACCCAGAAAATGTATCTATGGTATAAAATTGGAGAGCAAAGTTTTCCTCTGCCGTTTACAAGCTGCTGGAACCATGTTGGTTCAAAACAAAAAGATAATGTGAACAGTGCCATATCTGATATTAGCAAAAAAAAACCCCAAAAAACAGTCTCTCAAAACACATTCCAGAAAGCATCCTCTGTTTGTAACCGTTTTGTGTAGGGTTGTAAGCTGATGAATAGGAACCACCTTTTTAAGATTCTTCTAAAATGTCAAAATTACTGGAAATTATCATACTGAGCCATGTTTCTTGTACTGAACTGTAATCCAGAATCCATTTATAGGCAGAATACCGAGGGGTTTGGTGTCAAAATGCAAATATGGAACAAAAAAGACAGTTCCTATCTCACTGAACACACGGCTTTACTTTTGTTCACAACCTCTGATAATGTCAGCTTGTGCCAGTGTGTGAATCGAGAGCAATCCGATAAAATCATGATAAAAGCCACTCTGTGCATGAGAGTTCTGTGCTAAAAGATGCTGGTGGATATAAAACCAGAAAGGTTCATTGACCGTAAACCCCAAGTCCACATTTCCTGATACAACTCAAAGCAGAGAAAATCTTGATGATAAACCTCCCCCTCCCCCAAATGCCTTAAGCCGTTATTTTATCCAGAGTCACTTTTAAAGTCTGTTTACTCTCCCTTCTCCTCGGGAGCCACTGGAGTTTCTTCCCCTCGTTTTCTTCTCGAGTACATTGATTCACAGTTTCCAGCTCACAGATGGGGGAAAACTGGCCGAGTTAAACAGAGCGGCACCAATTTGCACCAGTGAAAGATTTGGCCTTGCTGAGTTAAAACAAAGACGAGCTTGTCAGCTTTCCAGTCCATCTCCCTGGCACTACGGGATTGTTCTTCATAATGCATTTGCAAGTACTTTCCCCAGTTTAATTTTAAATGGCTTAAGCTCCCTGCATTTCCCTTGTGAGATTTCCTCACTGAGTAGTAGAACTCACCATTATGAAATTCCTGTTGTTTTTTTTCCCCCATGTCTGTTGGTAGTTATATGCTCTTTGACAACTATGCTCTCGTGTTTGCAGCCCTTTACCAGCCCCTGGCAGCCGTGGTTTTACCCGGCTCTCACGGCTTAACTCTTTCACTCAGCTCTCCTTCCCTGGCAGGGAAACCATCCAAATTGCCTTCCTCTGATTTCGTTTCTATGGCTCATCTGCCAAAAACATGGTGCTTTGCAAACCTTTTGAGCTGAGATTAGTGCACGGTTTACTAACTACTCTGGCCCCCACGAAAGGATCATGACAAGGGTTTTGATCTTTGGGAAATTAAATATATCTTGCTGAAGCCAGGATTGGATGCAGGCTCAGACTTCCAGTGGAAGTTGTCCCTGCCTGTGGTTGGGGGATTGGAACTACAGTAATTTTTAAGGTCCTTTCCAACCCAAACTACCCCTATGATTCTGTGACTTCATAAAGTGTTAACCAGGGGCTTATCGTAGAGCTCATGCCTAAGAACAGCCAATTTCCATATAGTACTTAAATTTGAAGCAATGCTTTAGTCTTTTGCTAGGTATGTGTGTGGGCAAAACTGACTTCTCCTAAAATGTGTCCTGACTCCATGATCTTGCCTTCCAGAGCCTGGTTTGGAAGCATCTCCCCACACCTTCCGCTCTCCTCCACGCTGCTCTCTCTGCCTGCTGCTCCTCTCACATGTCCTCCTTTCCTCCTCTCTCCAGGTGATATGCACGCTGGTGGCAGCTTTCTTGCACTTCTTCTTCCTCTCCTCTTTCTGCTGGGTGCTGACCGAGGCTTGGCAGTCCTACATGGCCGTGACGGGCCGGTTACGGAACCGCATCATCCGCAAGCGCTTCTTGTGTCTCGGATGGGGTGAGGATCCTGGGGCTGTGAAGCACAGAGGGTCCAGGCTACCAGAGGGACTGGTGCTCCGCACAAGGCTTGGCAGCGGGTGCTTGCAACCCTTTCAGGGGTTACAAGAAGGGCAGAAGTGGTTAAAAATCTAGAGCCATAAGTTCTACCTGCTTCCCGGTGCACCCGAGGGTCACACAAAATAGATGAGTCAAAGTTTTCAAAAGGTGTGCTGGGGGTGTTTGTCCTGGGTTTGGGTCTTTTTCTTGCTTTCTCCTTTTCTCTCACTTGCCGTCTTCCTCCATGTGGAATATGTTCCATTGACATCCTGCCCTTGTGCGTGCAGCGGGATCAGGGCACTGGTGAGGCCATACCTCAAATCCTGGGGTCAGATTTGGACCCTTCACCACAAGAAAGACATTGAGATGCTGGAGCATGTCCTGAGAAGGGCAGTGGAGCTGGGAAAGGGTCTGGAGCTCAGGTCTGAGGTGGAGGAGCTGAAGGAGCTGGAGGGGGTCTCAGCCAGGAGAAAAAAAGGGAGGGACCTTCTTCCTCCCTACAAAACTCTGAAAGAAAGGTGAAGCCAGGTGGGAGTTGGTCTCTTCTCCTGGGAAACAAATGATAAAAGCAAGGGGAAACAGCCTCAAGTTGTACCAGAGAAGGTTTAAGCGGGATATTAAGAAAAATTTCACTGAAAGGATGGTCAGGCATTGTAACAAGCTGCCCAGGGAAGTGGTGGAATCACAATCCCTGCAAATGCTCAAAAAAACATGTAGATTGAACATGGTTTAGTGGTAGACCTGGCAGTGCTGTGTTAATCGTTGGACTCAGTGATCTTAGAGGTCTTTTCCAGCCTTAATGATTTTATGATTCAAAGGTTCTGCATGAAACCTGGAGTGAAGCAAGCTCTGAAATCCTGTCTCCATGGCAGCAGTGCCTTTTGTAGACAAATAAACTATGAGACTGGTGCAGATGCTTGTAACTAATTTTTCTCCCTCTGCCTTTGCCGTATGTTTAATTTATTAGGCTTAAATGATGCATTCTGTAGCAGAAAACAAATACAAACCCCTAACCTGGGCTTTCAAAGCAAGCAACAAGAGCGTGTCTGAAAGGAGCAACAGAACAAAAAGTTGCTCATGAGGAGGCAAAGGAAAGAAAGGGAGAGAGAAAACGTTGTGTATCTGAGCTCTATTAGTGTCTCGTTTTACTACTGAAGTCTTGCAATTCACCCCAGGCAAGAGATTTCTAATGCTTACGAAGCACCCTGATGTGATTTATTCTGGCACGTCAAGAGCCATCCTCATTCCAGCACCTGCAACCCTTTAAGTTTTCACTCCTAAGCTTTTGCTTACGATAGAAAATAAATTGTGTTGTTAAAATCCAGTGTTTGTGTGTAGCAGGAGCAGCATAAGCACATACCTGCAGAGCACAGGCTGCACGAGCCTGTGTGTGTTCATGCATATGTTTATACACCCTCTGAGACTCAAGAAACATCAGGGATATCAAATGCAACGGACTAATAGCTTTTCTAGGTAATAAAAAGGGATTTTTCCTGATTTGTAAAAGCTGGGACAGATGGGCGTGTTAGCCAAGGGAGTTTTGGATGAGCAACATTCGCATTTGTAGTCTGTACAGATTAAAAAAAAAATATCCCTACATGTGTAGAAGCTTAATTTGCACTGCTAGTAAAATGTAGCCAGCTCTGAGCTAGGATGCACTGCTGATAAATGATGCATAATAACCATTTGGAGTAGGTTAGGACAAGAAATGAAGAACACTCTCGCCTATTAAGGCAGCAAGGGAATTTTGGATGTTTAGCTTCCTGCTAGACTTCAGCTGTAGAGCTGGGATTAATGGCACTTCTAAGAGGAAAGAAGCCGAAAATATGTTTTAAAGAGCATAATCTGAAATAATTAGCACAATTCACTTTGTCATGGGCTGATTCCTCCCCCTTTTCCCCCTTTACATATTAGCATTTCTCTAAGCTCTTGTTTGAGACGTCTTTGCCAAGTTCTCAGCTGCTCTCAGCTGTGGCTCATTGAAACTGCAGAGGATTTCAGCAGCAGGGAGCTTTATTCTGTGTCATTTTGGTCTCCTCTTGAATATGCAACTTCGTCTTTCTAGAAAAGACTTTTTAGCAATTAGATTTTTAAATTATCATTATTATTTTATTATTGTAAATAATTATTGTCCATGTTTGGACAACGCCCTCAGGCACATTGTGTGATTCTTTGGGTGATCCTGTGCACAGCCAGGAGTTGGATTTGTTGATCCTTGTGGGTTCCTTTTAATTCAGGATGTTCTTAAATAAAGAAGAAATCTTTTTCTCAATATTTTTATGACCATGTTGTATTTTACACAAGTGGATTTTTAATGCCATAGCTCAGGCTCTGAGTGGGTTTCCAGCTGTTTATAACAGTTGTGGCTCTTGGTAGTTATTAGCAATCATCTTTTCTAGTGGAACATGATGAACACATGGTCTGATTCTCCTCTGACCTGGAAGTACGAAACTCTTTGGAAAGAGTTTTCAAACATACTTATTTGGAATTGTGATTGTAAAAGTCACTTTCTGCAGGAAGCCCCCCAAACCTTGTCAGTGATTGTCTGTACCACATGAAGTATATGGAACACACCAGTTAGGAATAAATTTCTTTCAAATAATCAAAAAATAGATTAAAAGTCTGATTTGTTGTGGTCTTTTTCTTCACTCTAGTCACATCTATCTTGGCTTGGACCATTAACAGCTCTCCCAAGGTGGAGGAGTACAGCCCCTCTCGTTATGATGCTCTTTGTCTGAACTACCCCAACACAGCTACTCCCTTTAGTAACTTCTGCTTGTACAGACCCACTTTCAGTGCAAGTTGAGGCTTTTCCCCAGCCTTGGTAGCAGCCAGTCCCTGTAGCTGACGAGTTCACAGCCTGAGCCTGTATTTCTGCATAATTATCACGTCTCAGAGAAGCACTTTGCGAAGAACAAGTTGCTATTTTTGGTGGAGTCTTGGCCAAATTTCCTCTTTCACAGGGTCTCTTGCATCCAGCTGTACTCCTGCAAATGTCCTTTCACATGTGGGTTCTTGCCATAGGATACCATGTTGATGACACCATAGGGAATACAGCAACTAGGGTAGATGCAGATGAGGTGTGAAGAGGCTCAGCAAAATGAGCAATGGTCATTTAAGGGAAAAAAATGAGGCAAAAAAATTAAAAGAAAAGGAAAAGGGCAGGGAAGGGAAGGGAAGGGAGAAGGAAAGGGAAAAAGAAAAGGGAGGAAGGGAAAAAGAAAAGGGAGAAAGGGAAGGGGAAAGAATTTTAAAAGAGAGATCTTTAGACTACACGACCTCTTGAGTTTAGAATGATGAAACATGTGCCTGGAAATCTCATATGGGAAGAGAAGCATTTCCCTGTGTGATAATTCTCAAATGTTCTATATTCCAGCCAACTTGGCCTTACAGCTCCCACCTGGCTGCAGAGCCTCACTATTAATCAACCTTGTGATGTTTTGTGCTGCTGAGTGACCACCTTGCCAGCAGGATTATTGTTTGGATGCTGTGTCTGCACATCCCTTTGATCTCCAGGTCTTCTGCAGTCACCTGCCATGACCTCTATAGCTCAGGAATTAGGGTTTTGTCAAGGAGTACTAATCCCAGCCGGCTACTGATCCTGCTGATTCTTAATGGGATTTGCCCATCTTCAGCATTGAGACAGCTTAATTTGTCATGTCATAAGGAGGAGGGATATAAACAACCACATGGAGACCTCCATAGCAGAAGACCTAGATGTTGTTAGACAATATCCAGGCATTTCTTTAGAGAAAAGGGAGAGCTGGGCTGAGCCTGGTGAACCTCCATAGGTCCTTGAGCAGTTTATCATGCAGGGACAAGAAGGATCGGAAGAAGATGTAGTGAAAATGTAGTGATTTTTCTAGTTCTCATTGTACCTACATGCAAAGGACTTCACAATTTCAGAACATTTGATGAGTTTTAGGTCAATAACCAGCAGGTTGCACAATGACCAGCAGGTTTTCTTTTGAATCCTTGCTCAAATTTTATGGAAGCTTCTACCAGTAAGATCAAGTTCGTAGTTTTACCCCTTGTGCACCTGAAATACATCCTGTGTTGGATGCTCTGAAGATAAATTGTGGTGTCCCAGCCACAGACTAACTTGCTCTTCCTTTGCCACACTTGTATGAAAGTGTCTTCTCCAGGGCAGCACGTTTCTCCTAGCTTCCTCCTTTTTTGGACACAGAGAGCAGGTCTCTGACAAGACATGACGTATCCTGTTTTTCCCAAAGATCTGGTGTTCTGAAGATCTTTTCCGTTGTTGTTCAGAGGATTCTGCTCTATTACAGACCTCAGGCAACCTGTTTGGGATAGAGGAACTCGGTTTTAGTCTCCTTCTCTGTCTCCTTTGGGGCAAGATTTAAACCTTGGGTGCCCATCATACATTAAGTGCAAATATAGATTTTAATCTGTAGGTTCTTAGAGTTGGGTTGTGGCTGAATATTCCATCTTCAGGAGACGCCTTAATGTATTCCAGGCCAGCCTGTTGTACCTAAGTGTAAAATAAATAGATTTTATGCATCTGCACATACTGTGAGTACCCACACAACTGCTGAGACCACAGCAGGATAAGAGGTGATTACAGCTGATGGCATTAATTTCATTAACAGTGGTAATGAGGGTTCTTGCTTTTGGCTCTGAAGGTCCTGAATTCAGTCTCTGACAAAGACCCAGGCTGGGACACATGGTGTTGGAATAACTTTGGGAAAAATGGGGAATGCTGAGTGGGAGAAGAGCTGCACATGTGTTTAAATGACCAGTTTTCTCTTGCTTCATTTCCACAGGGCTCCCTGCCTTGGTGGTGGCTATTTCTGTGGGATTTACTAAAGCCAAGGGGTACGGAACCGTCAACTAGTGAGTAAATTTTTCTCCCTGTTTTATCCTCCCTCCTTTTTGTCAAAACCCGGTTACTGACCCACAGGAGTCAGAGAAGGAGCTAAATTCTCATGTGCTGCCCATAGCAGAGGGAAGCAGGGATAATGGGAGAGGAAGGAACATTCCTGCATCCCTGCCTCCTCAAGCCATCATCTGGCCAAGCTGGATCACATATTCCTTTAAAAACAAATTCATAGAGACTAGTAAGATTTAACTGTTGTGCATGTGGCATCACTTTGATCTAAATACCTCTTACTTAGAGACTTTTTAATGTATTTTTAAGGGGAAAATGTGGAATTATTAAAGTTTAGGATGCTTAAAAATGAAAAAGAGCTTTTGTGTTTATCTGTTTCACAGTTTGCTTGGTTAGTCCCACATTTTCAAAAGAGTTCATCTCAGTTTTAGGCAGCAGAATGAGCCTGGCTTTTTCAAACCAATGTTTTGACAGCAGTCTGAGTTTACCTGTTTTACAAATTCTACAGGCTTTGCCTTTAGGAAGCTTTTATGTGCATGTAATGGGGGAAGGAAAGCAGGGTAGAAATAATAGAGTAAGACTGCGCAGAGGTAAAAAATATATCGAGGCAAAGCTGAGATCACTCAGAGTTGAGCACAGTACAACTTTAAATAAAAAAAGAGAAAAATAAAATGTTAATTTTTTCACTCTGTCATGAAAAACCTTAGAAATTTTATGCATAGTGGCAGTTAAATGGTAATGTTTTATGCAACAATAAGTCACTCTTCCCTACTGCAGCCCGTCATTATCCAGAGCCTTCCTGGCCAGTGGTTTGCATCCCACACAGGCAATATTTGAGACAAGAGTTGTTGATGTGACCAGCAGCAGATGAGGCCTCTTTTGGCCCACTGAGAACATGTCATGTGCAGCCTCCTTCTCTCCCTCAATTCCCACCACATTCCTCACACCCACGGCCAAATGGTCCTGGGTTTGCATTTTAATTGCAGGGGAGTATTAAAGCAGCCCAGCAGCGTTTTCCATTTGCTTTGCAGGCTAAATTCCTGCAGTTTAAACTGCAGTCCAACACAGAGGGCTCAGAAGGGTGGGATTCTCAAATGCAAATCCATAGACACAATTCCTGAAGCCTGTGCTGCCATCAGGATGCGTTGGCTGCACCTCTCCTGACTTGCCTGTGCCAGCTCAGGTGACTTGGCTTCAGTGTGTCCTGGTGGAGAAGGATCCAATGCTTGCTCTGTGACTCAGAAGGGGACAACACATAGCCTGGATTTTGGAAGCATCACTGAGATCACAAATTCCCTTCAGGTTTTCCATGGGTCTGCTGTTTCTGGCTCTTTACTCCATGCATATCCATGAGAACATTTCATAGTGAAGAAGCATCAGGGGGGCATGGGAGGGAGGTCCTGAATATTTCTGCTTCCTTTCTTGAATATTATGTTGAATTCTTCAAATATTTTGACATATTTTGATGTTTGGAAACAACATTAAATATATTACTCACTGGATGAGGGTTTGACTTGTTTACATTCAGAAAGGACTTGTGAGGCAAATTTAACAGTTTTCCTGAGAATAGCTCTTTCCAGCCCTAGTATCCTAAACCCCTTATTTTGGAAGTTTTGGTCACCCAAGGTAACCTGTGCAGTCTGTGCAGAGTAAGTCACTGAATCTAGTAGAATTTCCTACAGGAAAAATAAAAGTCTTACACTATTCTACCCCCAAACTGTATTTATGGACTGATGGGCATTATTGCAAAAAGCTTTGTAGTTCTTTCCCCATGAATGTTTAAGAGCCGCCCCAGAGTTTTGTGGTCAGTGTTGACCACACAAAGTACATGGACAAGGGAGGGAGGAATGTGAAGGGAAGCCCATCCTGATTCCATTCTCTGGACTCATGTGCCAACGTCTCCTCTTTCCAGAGCAATCTCCTCCAGACTGCAGCCAAGGAGGTGATAAAATCTGCTGGACTCCCACTTTGCTGTTGGGCTGGGATACCAGTGAGGCAGCCTGGGCTGACTTTCCAGCATTCCAAAGGGTTGCTTAACCACACCAGCTCTCCTCCTTTTGCTGTTGATCCTCTGACTCCTCTCAGCCCTAAAGAGTCTGTTGTTCCTTGAATCCAAGGGCTGGATGGTGCCTGTCTCCCGGGCTGGATGGCAGGGGATGTCGTGCTCCCAGCAGGAGCTGCAGGAACTGCAGCCCAAGTGACACCATTTCCTAGCTCTGCTCTCAGGGTGGTTGTCACCAAAATAGTCAGGGGGGCTCCACACCCCAGAAAATCCAATCTGTTCTTCAGTAACTTTGATGATCCTTGTGGATCCCTTCCAACTCAGGATATTCCATGATTCTCTGATCCTCTTTTTGTCTCCCTCCCACATTGCATCCCAGCACATGATAAAGCTGGTGAGTCCCACCAAAGTCATGAGAGGAACAACAGTTCATCAGACATTCCTAATGCTGCCATCTTGTTGTAATTCTCTACTTTGGTACCTCTCAGTACCTAAAGGGCCTATAGGAAGGCTGGAGAGGGACTTTTTGCAGGAGCATGAAGTGACAGGACAAGAGGGAATAGCTTTAAGCTGAAGGAGGGTAGAATTAGATTGGATATTAGAGAAAAATTCTTTACTGTGAAGGTGCTGAAACACTGGCACAGGCTGCCCAGAGAAGCTGTGGATTCTCCATCCCTGGAAGTATTCAAGACCAGGTTGGATGAGGCTTAGAGCAACCTGAGATAGTGCAAGGTGTCCCTGCCCTTGGCAGAGGAGTTGGAATGAGATGATCTTTAAAGTCCCTTCCAAGCCAAGGCATTCTGTGATTCTTTGATTTAACTCTCTAAAGCTGAAGGCATAGAAACAGAATATGGACTTGGATCGAAGCTTGTACCATGATTTTGGAGGATTTTGGCCATTGCAGAAATGTGTCAGGTGATTGCAAAGCTCAGAACTAGAGCTCAGGAGCTGTTTTAGTTTTGTCTCTAGCTCATGCACAGGGCACTGCAAACTTTCAAGGCACGATATTTCCATCTTGAAGAAGGAAGGAAGGACATTAACCACAGCACATCCCTCCCTGAGAAGCAGGGGACAAGAGCTGACAAGATCAACCACAAGGGACTTCACAGTGTTTTTCAAAGCTTCTTCCAACCCTGCAGTTTCTGGGTCCTAAAAGCCATTAGCTTCTGCTAATGTGCATCAGCATCCATTGTGGAGGTGGGCTTTTAGGCAAAGCACGGCTCTGATATTTAACTGAGCACAGAATTTAACAATAAATAGCAATTTTTATCTCGTCCCAATCATGATGGTAAAAACAATCCCTGACATCTAACTCTGGGATGTGGTTGTGAGAGGATTTTGGGGGCAACTGCAGGTGTTGAAGGTGTTGCAGAACTAATCCTGGCGTTACAGACTCTCAGGGCAGAGCTGATGGAAGGGACAGTGTGTGAAAAGTGTATTGTGTCTTCAGACTGAAACTGTGTGAGTCTCACTGAATCTTCAGGATACACCAAGGTGGCCAAGCACAGTGGAGCAAGTTAAGAGAGGAGCCTCCAGCAGGGTGGTCAAATTAAACAAGATTTCACCCAGTTTTGCCCTGTCTTTTTGTTGTTCATGGGCTAAAGCTATTCTATAACAATCACAACACAGCTGAGCAGCAGGATGGGGGTCTGCCCCATCAAGATGTGTCACATCAAAGGGTTGTCCATGTCTCCAACCTGTAATGCAGAGACATCAGAGCCACTGCTGAATGTGGGGAGGTTGTAGATGATATTTAATATTTACCATTTGGCTGGCCAGACTGGTCAACTGAGTGATAAGTTGAGAAGGGAGAGAGAGGTTCAAATTAAAAGTTAAATATATCTGTAGGACATGGAGTGTGTGTGAGTGGTGATTCCCAGCTGCCACTCACTCAGCTTTTATTGCTCAAGACACTCCTGGAGTGCTGTGAACTCTCCATCTGTGATGAGGGGAGGAAGACAAAAGGGGGTTTTTACTTTCTGTTATCTGAACTGCATTTGAAAAGACATTTTGGAGTTGTTTGGAGAACTGCTGGAGTAGGGCAGAGGCTGCACTTCTAGTCTCAAAGAAAGTCTGAGAGGTAATGGAGGTCTAAAGGACTCGGCACTGATCACCTCCTTGTATTAAGGCTGAATGCCTGAATAATAACTCTGGTTTTAGCTGCTACTCCAGGGACTGACTCTAGACCTCTAAAGCTTGACAAACAGCCTCCTAAAGCTTGAACTGGGTAATTGAGGTTGTGCTACTTGTAGTGAGAACTCACATCCTTCCCACAAGAGAGCCCACAAAAAGTTTTCAGAGAGCATTTCCAGGACACAGCAAATTTCCAGGGGTCTTGTGTATCATTGGACCAGTTTGTGTGTTAATCTCTGAATTAACACTGGTGGGCCAGCCCTGAGTCCCAGCTCTAATCTGAGTTATACAAATATGTTGGAGCTGCTTAATTTTACACACAAATTGAGGTGAGCCCTGGTGCTGGCAGAGCTGTGCAGTGTGAGAAAGGTCTCGGTGGAAGTCAGCTCTTCACAGGACTGAGACAAAAGCCACTCACCTCATGTCTGAGCTGAGGCAGAGTCACAAAAGGATCAGATGTTTTGCAAAGAGGTTTTTAGCACTGAACACAAGAGCTGCTGTCAGTCGAGGAAACACTGCTTAGAAATCATAGTCTGGAGCTGCTGAGCATTGTTAAACCATTCACTCATTCCCTTCCAGGGGTAATTTTCTTTTAAAGATCAGTGAAGAAATCCCTTTGAAAATACTAGGGGACCTTTTAGCAAAATGCAAATATTTCTGTGCCTTGTAGGCACAAGGCAAAAAGCATCTCAACTAGACTGATGTATTGCTGGGGTTTGCTGCCAGTTCCCCTTCTCAGATATCCCTTCACCCTTTCCTTTCCCTTGTCAGCCAGCACCTCTGATAGCCTTGGAAATGCTTGGATTTAGCACCGTGGCAGGGAGGTCAGGCAGTCAGGAGGGATAAGGAGCAGTGCCTGGTGATGTGTGAGCTCACTTCACAAATCCTGGTGCTCAGACGGGAACAGGGGCTGCCAAGGACCCAACCCTTGTTGCACCAAGCCCTCATCACTAATTATAGTGCAGGACTGTCAGTTCCTTTCTTCATCTGAGCCATCAGCTGGAAGAGACCCTGAGAAAAAATATCTCAGAATTAGGATGGAGCAGTGGGGAAAAAGGTCTGGGCAAAGACTTAGACTTGGGAGCTCTCTTGTTGTATTTATGAAGAGCTTCAGTTATTGCAGCCCTCCAAAGCTTCATTTTTATTCCCTCCCTCCCCAGCTGATTATTCATTTTATTATTGCAGTGGCTCAGACACTTTGTGACAGAGCAACTTGCTACTAGGAAGAAATCATAATTGATTTAATTAACACATTACAGGTTTAATTTAGACATAAACAAGATGCAGACCTCAAAGTAAACCAGAATGTCCTCCTTTCAATTCTCAATTTGAAATACTTTTTTGTGCCTTTTGAAAAATGTTCTATGTTTTAGGGTGAAAAAAACCCAACTTTTTTTTGCACAATTAATTCAAAACATATGAGGATGATCAACAAAATTGAAATGTTTCCAGGAAGGCTTTTTTCCAGCCTTCCAGGAAGGCTTTTTCATCCTGGGAGCATCACTTTGCTTCTGATGCAGAATGAAACCATCTTACTGAGAGCAGGGGCACGTAACTGAATTATTGCAGGCTTAGCTGGGTTAAGAGCTTGGACAAAGTCCTCTCTATTGTGGTTTCCTGCTCTTCTCCCATGGCAAATGCACAGTACTTTACTGCTGAAACAGGATTACATTTTCTCCAGGGTTCTGCCATGTCAGAGCGTGCAATTTTCCTGTGGGGTTGCTGACACAGTGTAAATTCACATCTTCTCTTTCCCTTAAGTACAAGGTTTGTGTGTCCATGCTCTGAATTGCTGGATTCCCTACTGAAATGGAAATCTTAGCTTCTGTGCTGCTGTAAGTGTGCATGGCTGTCACAGGGCCACACACTTGTTGGGGTGGGAACGGTTCTCTGGAGGTCTTCTGGTCCAACCAGCTGCTCAGGGAGGGTCGCCTGGAGTTGGCTGCCCCAGGACTGTGTCCAGATGTTTTTTGAATGTCTCCAAGGATGGAGACTTCACAACTCGTCTGCTCATCCTTTGGCAGTGCTCTATCACTCTCACAACGAAAAAGTGTTTCCTTCCTGACTTTACAGTCAAATCTGAAAAACAAAGAATCATAGAATGGTTTGGGTTGGAAGGGACTTTAAAGGTCATCAAGTTCCAATCCCCTGCCATGGGTAGGGACACCTTCCGCTATCCCAGGTTGTTCCAAGCCCCATCCAACCTGGCGTTGAACTCTTCCAGGGATGGGTCAGCCACAGCCTCTCTGGGCACCCAATGCCAGTGTTTCAGCACCTTCACAGTAAAGAATTTCTTCCTAATATTTAATCTAAATCTACCTTCCTTTAGTATAAAGCCATTTCCCCTTGTTCTAATCCCCAGTGACCATGGAGACACTTTGTGATGCTTAGCTTTGGGGATGGGAACAGGGTGATTTCTCCTGCTATTTTTTCACACCAGGTTTGTCAGTTTGGAGGTGTCTGTGCACTGCAACCTGTGTGTGACTGCACAGTGCAGTAGGTGCTCTGTGATGAGGGCTTTAAACTACAGTTGCTGTGGGAGGGGAACCTCAATCCCTCCCACTTCCACCAGTTGGAGGTCAGTGACACCAATAAGTGCCCAGAGCACGGAGAGGGATCACAGCTCATCAGAACACCTGTTTAGCAGCACAAAGGGTTCCAGACTCTCCAGCCAGTAACTTGGCTTCATCAGGGGCCCTGCTTAAATGCCTCTTCATGGTTACCCAGAGAAGCTGTGGCTGCCCCATCCCTGGAAGTCTTCAGGGCCAGGTTGGACAGGGTTTGGAGCAACCTGAGATAGTGGAAGGTGTCCCTACCCATGGCAGAGGAGCTGGAATGAGATGATCTTCCAGGTCCCTTCAAACCAAAGCATTCTATGATTCCATGGTCTCCCCAGTGGTATCTCCAGATGCGTTAGGTGTGCTGCTTAACTTGGATGAGGAAATTCTGGTTCAGGCAATGGAGTTCAGGATGTGTTTCATCCCATTGGATGTGGGTGCCTCATCCTGGACTCTTTTGGTTGGCTCTCTGCTGACTAGAGATGTCATCAACAGTGACTGGCTCTCCGATAGGCAGTTTAGGAGCCTAAATTCCACAAGTGGCCACTGGAGAAAGAAGAAATCCTTACCTGGCTCCCAGCTGACATAGTGATTAGCAAATGAACAAGGGACAATTTCCACTCTTGCTACTCCTTTGCCTGAGTGAGTAGGACAAGAGCATCATCTTGCCAGCAAAATGATGCAGCTGCTTCCAGGACCTGGTCTGAAACAGAGCATTATCCTCAATTTTGCATGCACTCCTCTGTCAAATGCCCTTCTGCAGGCAGGTCCCCAGGGAAATGAGCCTTCATGCAAGTTCAGGAGAAATGCAAAGCAAAACTTGCTTGATATAAAGTCTGAGGGTTTTGGGTTATTTTGCCATGGGGTATCACCTCCCAGGATGACCTCTGCAGGCAAAGGGAAGAAGCAAACATGTGCCTGTTGGGGATGTTTGCCACGGGGTAACTTCCTTTTCTCTCTTCATTTTCTAGCTGCTGGCTGTCATTGGAGGGAGGTCTCCTCTATGCCTTCGTGGGACCTGCGGCTGCTGTCGTTTTGGTATTTAAGCTTGGCTGAAAGCTTTTTTTTTTTCTCTTATATCACTTTCCTTGTTCCTTCCACCTAAAAATGCCCTTCTTCATTTCCACTCATGTTTTAAATAGCTTCCTTCTTCAGGAATAAGGAGCAAAGCGTTAGAAGCCAACAATCTGGGATGGGCTTGCCTCTGAAATATAATGTGCCTCAGCTCTCAGCCTTCCCCCTCTGTCCTCTCTGGTGTCCCCCAACATCTGATTAATGCTTTTCCTTGGTTTTGCCCTATCTGGATGGAAGTGCAGGATGATGGTGGAAAACTCTGACATTAACTCCTTCAGAAACTGCTGTTCCTGGTTGCTTCCAGACCAGGCTATGCCCTCACAGCTATGTTTTGTTCTGTCCCTGCGTGCCAGTGCATGCCTTGTTTCCAAGTGAATTGGAGATCTTCAAATCCATGCATAGGGGATTCTTAAGAGACCCTAAAATGTCATGTTTGCTTTTATTTCAAAGAGATGGTAGTGTTGAAGTGAGCATTCCTAAACTGTCCCACCAACTTCTGCATGGTGGGAGTGTGCTCTACTGTTGTCTCAGCTCCCACACAACACCAACACCAATCTTGGCCAGTTATTTGAATGTAAGATGTCACTCAAGAGATGACATTCCTTTCCTCAAGCTTCCCTGCTGTTGAAGCCTCACTGGCCATGAGAAATCTTGACTGTCAGGGTTGAAAGCCTCTGAGAACTGCTGGTCCTCCAGGAAATCCCTCCTGCAGCAATTTTAGATGGGTTTAAAGCCACACTGGAGCCCACCCACATGTAAGTGACAGCCTGGTTTCTCTCAGTCCAGTGTTTTATCCAGCTGTGTGCTCTCAAGTGCCCTGGAGAGTCCCACAGGAATGAAATTGTTGACACTCAGTTTCTTTTTCCAATCAGACTTTTGTTTCATGCAGTGCCCGGGGGGTTAAATGCCCCACAGCAGGAGCTTACAGGAGAATAACTGCACAAAAGCTCTTGCTGCCACTATTCTCACTGCTGTCATTGCACATCAAACCACCTTGGTGCCATCCTTTCATCACAGTGACAAACAGATGAGCCAGTAGTTGCCCCTCGTCTGCAATAAATCAAAACTGGTTTCAGTGAAAGTCTTTCTTTAGTGTAGGGTTGCAACACAGTGATTAGGAGGGAAGAAGCTTTGGTAGTGCCCAGAGGAGAGGGAGTGAATCTGTTACCTCAAGTCATCTTGCCTTTGTTGTGCCAACAGCAAGGAAAGTGATCCTTTTTGCCTTGCATTTTTTAAGTGGGATGAAACCACAGGAACCAGCTTCCCTTTGGCATCTCCATTTTCACTCACCATCAAGCTGGAAATGGAGATGTCCTTAAAGAGAGGTCAACAGATGCAAATGGTGGTTCATGCAGATGATCTTAGGAAGTGGTGAATCATCTCTGGGGGTGTCTGTCCCTGATCAGCACCAAGAGAGAGTCTACACACCTAGTTTAGACCCTGACTCATTACTGGCTAAAGTGAGAAGTTAATATTGCCCAAGTGGGGTAGATATCAAGGGGCTTGGGGAAGGAGAAAAGGAAGCATTGAAAGCCTTTTTATAAACTGGAACCTGCAAACAGACAACTTCAATAAGTTGCTCAAATTCACACTGCAACTTTTAGCAGAGCCAGAAGTGGAACACACAGTCCATGAGGCTGGACAGATGCCTGTTCTCCACGTCCTTTGTCCTGGTTTCAAGTTGATGATGTTGGTGAATGAGGGACATCAGGGACAAAGTGACCAGGGACAGAATGACCAGGGACAGCCAGTCCCTCTGGCTCAGCAAAAGGACAGTCAGGCTCTTGCAGGGCCATACAGGGAGTATGCAGTTCTGCTGCTCTCAGAACAGGTTTTCTCCAGAGAAAGCACAGCTTGTGTTTGTGCAGGGGTGCACAGATCAAGGTGGGACTCTAAACTCCATGTCTGAGCTCTTTCTCATGCAAAACTCATTATGTAGGTGCCTAAGTGACTTTGTATAGAGCTGTCTTGGCTACAGCTGGGCTTGTCACCCCTACCTTAGCCCAGGCCAGGCTACTCTTGTGCTTTTTCCTCCCAAGCAATTCAAGAATCTCTATACTCAGTTCTCCTATCAGCATGGTATTTCTTTTACCTGTAGCCACCTTCTTCCTCCACCACCACCCACTCCCCGTTGTTATGCTCCACACTGGAAAAAGGCTTTTGGCTTGGACAGTATCTTTACAGTAATACGATGTTAGCTTCAGCAACATTCACAACTTGCAGTTAGTCTACTGCACTGAACCACTGCAAAGGTTTGACTTTCATTATTAAAAATTCTAACAACCCGAAACATGGAGCTGTTGGAAGCAGTTTTGCTCATCCAGCTCAGGTGAAGCACCCTGGTGATAAATTTGTGCAGGTTGAAAACAGGGAGAGGCTCAGGGTGACAGGACAGAGTCATCAGTGATCAGGTAGTGGTTGTCTCAAGGAATCTCAAACTTAAGTCTTTGGTTCTGGATATTATATCAAAGATAAAGAAATGAGGCTACTCTGCATGTCATTAACTGTGGCTCTGTTCAGAAGACATGTCCATGTTGTATCCCTGACTTAGTAAAGATATGGAACCAGGATGAAAGCAGGGTGTTGATCATGATGATCAATGTACTGGATAAAATAGCTTTTATTTATTAAAACCTTCACAGAGCTGCTTCTTAGTCATCTCCCCTGCTCCATATGAATGAGGATACACACCAGCCCCAGGAGAGATCCAACCACACTTCGACCCCATCTTTCGTTCTGCCTTACAGCACCTCAAGGAAAAGTCTTTCTTGTACTCACCAGCCTCCAGCACAGTGATCACAGGATCAGTGAATTGCAAGTGCTCCCTCTCTCTCCAAACACATAACTATGGTTTGATTTCCTGCTGATCCTTGGCTGTTTTGTTGTGTCTGACTTGCCAGGGTTGTTTCTCTGAATCAATACCATGGTGAGCTCTAGAAATGGACTCGCAGCTGTGGAAAGCAGTCCCCTGACCCAGCAGCTGATGCAAATGAAAATAACTGCTATTTCTGAGATTATCCATTGATTCCCAGCTGTGGGCTCCACACCAGTGAGCCGGTCGTGCCCTGCTGAAACCAGCAATCCAAATGCAGAAATTTTGCTCACTCTTCTGAGGATGATTTAGGCAATTAGGCAGAGGCTTGGTGTGAGCAGACATCTCCCTTCCTTTGGACCAGGTGTTGTACAAAGTGTCCCTTAGCACCACCTCTCAAGGGTCTAATAAACTCACCTCAGTGAAGATGTAATGTTACTGTCTCTTAATTTAGCCTCAAAATATATCTCTGCAAGCCCCCCATGTATAACAACCTCTATCACATCATTCTACTAAAACCAGATGTTTCACTGACAGCAAAACCAGGGGAGTGTCAGTTTTTTCCACCATCAGTGCCTCCATGAAGGGGGTGGTGCTCCTGTGTCACTAATGTGTTGCTGAGGTTTGGATGTGCTTGTAGAACAGATGCAGTTGGCAGCAGTGAATGCAGTTGGAAGGGCACAGTGAGGAGTTTAAGATGAGTTTGCAGGACCTCAGCTCTGTGCAGTCTGTATTTCACTATGAATATTTGTGCCTGTTCAATATCCATACGCTCACCCTAAAAAAACCTAGACCTAAGGACTGCATAGAATTGTCCTGCCCACTGATTTTTTCTTTGGAAATGATTAGGTGGCTAATCTGTGTGCTGTGCCATCTTTAGTGCAATTTCTCCTTCCTCAGACTTGTAAATCTGAGCAATTTGCAACTTTGTCCTGGTTGAACTTGATGATCTTGCAGATCTTTTCCAACCCTAATGATTCAGTAACCTCTCTGATCTGCTGCCAGCTGCATTCTGCTCTCCTGAACTCACTGATGCATGGCCAGGGGAGGTGGGACAGGGTGGAGAGGGGACAGAAGGGGTGGTGGCCTGCAGAAGTGTGACCTGGCTTCAGGAGAAACGGGAAGGACTTAGTTTGCCAAATGTTGGGGTTTTTTTTCCTTCTATGCTACCAATTTTGACCTGACCTACTTGAGAACAAAATTGTGTGTTGTTTCTCTTTTGACAGGTGAACATGGTTATTGGCATTCTGGTTTTTAACAAACTTGTATCCAAAGATGGAATAACAGATAAGAAACTGAAGGAACGGGCAGGGTATGCCTTATCAATACATCTAAGTAAAGAGTGACAATAAAAACCAAAGATACCCAAGGTTGTGATCAATAACCAGGCAAGGAATGCAGAAAACAGATTGGAGATGCAAATAAAAAGCAAAACCAAATTTCAACAAAATGAAAAAAACCCCACACCTGATTTAATCTCTGCCTTGTCATTCAGGCAGCAGGGACAAAAATCCAAGAAGCAGCACTAGGTTGCTGTGGAAGAAGGATAAACGTTCATCTCTTTGTTCAAATGGCTTCAGCCCAGGCTAATGTATCCTCCAAAAAATTAGGGAGAGCAAAATGACTCTTCTCACTGACTCCAAGAGACAGCATCTGAATCAGAGAGAGAGACTCATAATTGCTGAGGGTGGCACATGGCACGGGCTGTGTGACAGAAGTCATGTCCAATGGCTGGCAGGTGGCTGAAGGACAGCAAATGGACATGATATGCTAAAGGGAAGGGTTTTGGGAGGTCTAGCAGTGAACAGATCAGGAGATGGTGCACATATACAGAGGAGGCGAGTTAAGAACCTCTTTTGCAAGAAACACCTCTGCTGTCACCTGACACCCTTCATTTTCTTCACAGCCTCCACCCCCAAAGCCTGGGACTTGTGTCACCTGGTTTTCTTTGTAGTATAAATGAAAGAGTTGATACCAAGAAGTGTTCTGGTGCCTCTACAGCCATGGCTACAGGCAGAGCCTAAAACTCTTGGAGACAGATGGAGAAGATAGAGGATATATCCTGTTTTGTGAAAGGGGAGGAAGAATGGTCCTCCACTGAGTCTCAGAGGATAGAGGCAGAGATGAAGTTCAATATTCCTGTCAATGCTCTATTGAGTAATTTTGATGGAAGTGGCTTTTAATTGAATGATAGAGGCAAAACTGAGGGTGGAAGCAAACTCTTATCCAGAACCTTGAATCCTGTGTTCAGTTTTGGGCCCCTCAATGCAAGAATGACCTTGAGGTTCTGAAGTGTGTCCAGAGATGGGCAATAAAGTGGGTGAAGGGTCTGGAGCATAAGTGCTGTGAGGAGCAGCTGCAGGACCTGGGAGTGTTTAGTCTGGATAAAAAGGACACTCAGGGAAGACATTATGACTCTCTACAACTCCCTGAATTAAGGTAGTGGTGAGGTTGATGTTGGTCTCTTATACCAGGTAACAAGTGACAGGAAAAGGGGAAATGGCCTCAAGTTGCACCAGAGAAGATTCAGGTTGGATATTAGGAAAGAATTCATAACTTGGAGCATTGGAACAGGTTGTGCAGAGAAATGGTGGAGTCACCATCCCCGGGAATGTTCAGAAAAGGAGTAGACATGGCACTTCACAGTGTAGTGTTGGTGGACATGGTGGTGTTTGGTCAAAAGTTGGACTTGATGATCTTGGAGGACTTTTCCAACCTTACCATTTCTGTGATTCTATGAAAAACACAAGAATCTTTTCAGGTTCATTTTTTGTCACCAGTGTGGATAAGCCCAAGCAACGTGGTCCCTCAGTGCAGCAAAGAGGGATCTTGATGCCTGAGCAGTGCCATGGTTATGAGAATAAAAGGAGATTTAAGCACATTTGGATAATCAGAGGTATTGGTTGCTGCTGGGTTGAAAAGTATGTGGAGAAATGACCTTGGTGCATTGCTTTAAATAGCTGCAAGAAGCAAGTGCCTTATTCTGGATGATGCCTTCTTCACAAAGAGAGAACTGAAGAAAAAACCCGGACTGCAGGCAGAGTCTGTGGCAGAATAATTGCACTGAAAGTCGGCACAATAAATGGTTTATTGGATTAGCAAAGCAGCGAGTTGCTGTCGCTCAGCCTCTCCCTCTCTAATCCAAACTGCTCGCAGAATGACCTTATTTAGTACACAGCAGCTGGTTATTGATCACATTCAGAGTTTTACTTTAAAAACAAAACCTACAAAGCAACAACAACAACAAAAAAGTCATTTTTCTGATGTTCTTTGTTTTTTCTTTCTTTTCTCTTTTTTCCCCCCTCTTTTGTGTCCGTGTGTGTGTGTGCAGCACTTTTAAGCCTTCTCTGTGCTCGATGATTTTGTTGTCCTTTCCCAAGTGCACCTGTTGAGAGTGTGGGAGCACTTTTGAGAGCCCTGGTGCCCCTTCCTTTAGTTATCTGCTTCTGGCCTGGGCTTGGGAACCGTGTTGGAAGGTAGATCTGAAGTTAATCAGAACGAGTAACGGCCTTGGAGATGTTTGGATCGGAGGAGATGGTATAAAGAAACATTGTGTTTCCTTTAGCAGAGGCAAGAAGTATGGTTCAGTATGTGAAAAAAACAAAACAAAACAAAACCAAAAAAAGGGAAAAAAAAGAGCTGCTGGATACTAAGAAGAGCCCAGCACATATGTCACAGATTGGGTGGCACAAAGGCATCAATACTAACAGTTCTTATGAAATAATACCTGAGATATGAGAGGTTTTGCCCTATACTTAGCAGAGGAAATTGCTGTGATTACTGTTGTCACATCTGTCAGAAAACGTTGACTTTCTAATGGCAGTGACTTTATATATAGATCATGCAACCAGTCTGTAGAGAGTTGGGTGTGAGTGCCTGGAGTGCTGGAGAAAGGCACACAACTGCCCCAACAGCTGTCTGGGACTGGAAGAAAACTACCCAGGTACCTGCCAGCAGAAGGATCTCTGTAGGTGGCCAACTCCACCAGCAGTGTTTGAGCTCTCCTGATGGGAATGCTACTAAAAATGAATGTTTTAATGTCAGATGCAGGAGCCTTTAAAATGAATTTTAGATTTATTCAGGCAGTGTTTATTCCAGAAGCATTTGTGTGTTCAGACAGCCAGGGAAGAAGAATGAGACTATAGGGTATATTCACCAAGGCTAATTTTAGCCTGTTGAGTTCAGTCTCTAGGCTTCTTCTGTAACTAGGGGAGAGAGACAGGAGCCTGGTTTAGTTGTTCCAACTTGCCCCTTAGAGGACCTTTACTTCTTTTATCTCTCTGTTGATTATAGAAACGACTGAAGAAAAGTTTGCCCCAACACCTGGTGTGAAATACTCTCTGTACGACTGTCCTGGTGGGGTGTAACAGAGTTGAATTGTCAGTGCATAGAGAAGAGAGTAATTGGAGAAATAATAACTCCATTAAAATAGGAGGGGATTTGGATTGCCCTTCATCTGGGAATGGTTCATGTTGGAAGCAGTGCTCCTGCTCTTTGGGCTGTGTGTGGTGTAAAGCACTGCTCAATAAAAGGGAGCAAAGTCCAGGCTCCAGTGAACGCACCAGATGAGTCCGTAAGCTGTTTATGGATATTTAGGAAGCAGAAGAAGTGAAATTAAATGAATGCATCACTCACTGTGATTATTTCATTAGCTACCCTTTCATACGTACAGGCGCCGATAGAAACCTGCTACGGAAATTCAATATATTAACAACCCCATGCCCCCAACCAGAACAAATTAGAATATAAATGTATCCTCCTCTGTGCCTACTGCTTACAACTTTCTGCGTAAATACACCCAACAGCAGCTACACTTGTGTGTTACAGTGGTCTTTTGGCCAGTTCTTTGTGATTCAGTGTCATTCATGTTTTTTCTGGTACAGTTTTCCATCAAATTCCTCGAATCAATCTACTTTTTCTTTTTGCTGCCTATCTCTGCCTCTCTCTGTCTCTTTGCTTATCTGTTCTTCGTGGCTTACAGATTTGGGGATGTCTTTTTTTAAGGGGTCGTGCACCTAATGCCTTTCAAGACCCGCTTTATCTTTGGTTCAGCCGTTGTCATCACTGAATTTACACCATCCTTCCTGGAAGATACTTATGTACAGACACAGGGGCTAATTTCCTCTGTGTCTGAAGGCTGAAAGATTCTGTGGGGTACCTTAGTCATTACTCTGGAAGGGAGTGATGACTTATGTCACTGTAATTAATTAAAAGACCAATCAATAGCCTCTTGAAAGTGGGCCACTAGGCCCACTGATATTGCTGTGTTGGTGTTCATGACAGTGTTTTTTTGCAGTGAGACTGAAAACAGAGCCATGGAAGTTAAACGATCTGTCAAGTTGCCCACTCTCTGTCTCAGGCAGAGTAGGGCTCTAAAGCCCCTCACGGGTGGGGCAAAAATCACCCCTCCCCAGATGCACCATCACCCAAGGGTAACACACCACCTACAGTCCTTTGGCAGTGATTTCATGCCTTCTCTGATGCCAGGCACTGCATGTAGGTCTGGGGGATGTTTTACAGACATTCCCATTTTCTAAGCCAGATCTGATGTTGATGTCTGCCTGTGCAGATCAGAGAGTGCACACAAACTGGGAAATTCTAGGAAGAAACAGGGCCAGTGCCAAGCTAACGTGGCTTCTGGGCTCCTGAAGACTGGCTGCTCTGTCAGCAGGGTGGGTTCACACACATCAGCTTGTAAAAGTCATGAGGACATTCCCTTTAGCAGGTCCTTTCAGCCCCTTATGCCAGCAGCCCACAATGTCCTGGTTGACCCCATGCAGAAAAAGGGGGTGCAACAGACATGAATTAGTCTCAGGGTTCATCCCAAAGATGTTTTCATCTCCAGAACAAGATCTGAGAGAAGAAATGTCTCAGAATTAGTCAACCAGTCCAGTTCCTTTCGGGGCAGATTGGTGGTTTTATAAAACACCCAAGCTTATGTTTAACTTCAGGAAATAAAAAGTCCTATTTGCTTGTCCTTCCTGATAGATGAAGCAGGCAAAGGCCTCTTCCCTGGGACCATCAGCTGCTGTGTGGGTATCCCAGTCAGAGAAAACGTGTGACTTTTCCCTTGCATTGCCTTAGGAAAAAAGATAAGCAGGCACAGTCCCCACAGCCCTACTTCTTGCCTTCTACTGCACAACCCTGCCACCTTTTTTGTTTTGGAGCAAAAAGGCCAGGAGGGATAAAGTGATTTCTCAAAAAAAAAAAAAAAAAAAAAACCCAAATGAAAATAAGGAGGTGGAAACTGGGAGAACAGTACTGGTTCCTCTTCCATGGATGCCACAGAGAAACACCCTAAAACTGGGAAAACATTAACCAACACAGTTCCACCCTCTCCAGCGGCACCAACACATCTCTGAATTGTACATTTCCCCCCATTTCCCACATCTGGAATGGTACAGCTGAGAGAGTTTTATTCCTGCCTGTCTTTCATTTCTCTTTCCAAACTGGGTATGGTTGGTTGGTTCCCTTTCTCCTCTCTTTCTTTCTTTTGGCTTCTCTTTCCCTTTCCTTTCTACGTTTGTGCTCATGAGCAAAGTGTTTTGTTTTGTTTCAGTCTTTTGGTTTTAATTGCAGTCAGATGGCAGTGCCCCTTTACGGCATGACGCTCAAATGTTCCAAGTGTGGAGTAGTTTCTTCTGCTGAAGTTTCGGCCACAGCCACCAGTAACGCCATGTTAGTTCCTCTAATTTCAACTTCTTTTCTTTCTTTCTTTCCACTTCCTTTTTTTTAGTTATTATTTTTTATTTTTGCTTTTAGTTTGTTTATTTCCCTCTTCCATTTCCCTGCACTCACCAGACCTTGTTTGTTTCCTCTCCCCATGTCCCTCCCCACATCCCCAGCTCTCCTGACCTCATTCTCTGGGCCATGAGTAGAGTAGGGCTCCTGCAAAATCCCTGGAGCTGATGGGCTGGATCCTGAAAAGCACTTTTTGACATGTCTAGATTTAAGCATGTGAGCAGCCCATGGAAGACAAAGGGACTCTGCATTTGTTACAAACTGTGTATCTGTTTAATTCCTCCATTGAATTTAGTTCTTGGAGTTACAGACTTAAAGATGTGATTCTCATTAATTTTGGTGGTAGACAGGAATGACCAAACACAACTTTGTCAACCACTTAAGCAAATGCTTAAGTGTTTTACTCCAGAGACTGCAGAGCACTGAGTAAGGTTTAAGTGAGTTGGTGAATCACATCTGTAAGTGTTTTCTTCCTCTTGTAAAATGCTAAAGTTAAGTTTAATGCCTCATAGAGCTGCAGGTCTGATTTGATAAGTGTTGACTGCCTCTTTTGGACCCCTAAAAGCACTTGGAATTAATTCTCAAAATCTTAAAGTGTTTCATAGCTCTGAGTTACAAAAGTCAAAAGCTGTTATATCTCTTCTTAGATGCCCCTGGAGTTAGCTTAAAAAAAAAAAAAAAAAAAAAGATAAAAAATGCCAGTGCTTTGTTCTGCTGGAGAAATTGTTGCTATTTATATAATTGGCTTTTTTCCCAAAGGTTAAGGTTGGAGGGAGAGTGATAAGGGAAGGTTTGTCTTTCTTCCTTCCCTTTTGGAAATTTTATTATCTACATCATATCCAAGTGATGCTATACTTTGATTTTGATGTCTAAAATAATACATGTAAAATCTGTAGAGGAAACACAAATCTTAGTTCATTTGCAGTTTGAAAATTTCTGCCTTTAATTAATCTAAGCTAAAAGAGGCAGCTGAGTGCGAAATCTCAAAATGCATGAAGATAAAATCAAAATTACAAGAGCAGCCTGGTCTAGTGGAAGGTGTCCCTGCCCATGGCAGGGGTTTGGAAAGAGATGATCTTTAAGGTCCCTTCCAACTCAAACCATTCTATGACTGTATGGTTTTCTCTGTGAAATGAAGAACTAAACAAAATCTCATTTACTTTTCATTGCTGAAATCATTTACTCACCTTTTGCAACAGTGCGCAGCTGAGATGGGGAGATGGAATTGGTCCAGACACGTGTAGCACAAGTCTGGAATTAGCAGGTCACTGCATTTTGAATTCCTGTGACTGCAGAGGAGATAAACCAGCAGAAGATTTACTATTAATAAATTAGACTGTTAAATAGGAGAGGCTTTCTGTTCATAGTAAATTCATTTTAAAAGTTAAACAGTCTCAAATTCTTCTCCTGTACTGTCTGACATTGATCTGTGATAAATTGCATATTCTGATTCATCTCCAAATCAGAAGGAAAAAAAAAAAAAAAAAGGAACATGCAAACCAGATCTCCTGTACATCCTGCTTTTCTAATTTAAGTGGATTGGTAGAAATTGGAGGGCTCTTGTAAGAGGCCATGTCTTTTGTTTTCCAGCAGATGGAATACCTTGGATAACAAGTTCCAGTACTGGTTTTATTGTTTGTCCTGAAGTGTCCCAAGCTCTTGTCCTTGCAAAGGGACCACTGAGCAATTCATGGGTTAGGTCACTCAGCCTCATCTCCCCTTGTCATCCACCTCATTCTGCAGCTGAACAGCTTCTGTTTTAACTCCTCTAAATCTGTTGTAAATGAGGTTGTCAAAAAGGCAAAGCCCTGATTATGCTTCCTGCCACTGCTACCATTCTGCTGGCCTTCATCATCCCACACCTTGGAGAGGCTTTGCCGTTCAGTTTGGGAATCTTGCGATATGAATCATATGCCACGAGGATTCCTGGCTCCACTCTGACCTGGAATGAGCCATAGTTGTTTGGTGGAGAACACATCAAGGGTGTTCCTGCCTTGTCCCCGATGGGGTTACTCATGCCCTCTCCAGTTTTTCTCCTATAGATTCCAAAGGCTCATTTCTGGCATAGAATGGAATGAAAAATAGATCCTTTTGCCCATTTTTCTTGGCTTTTGGAAACCATAGCAGTTTTGAACTCTCTGTGATAATATCTGTTTCTAAGAAAGTAGGAGTCAGAGAAGGGGATGTGTCAGAGGTCAGAGAAAGGAATGTGTGAGGGAAAACAAGGTAAACCACTGAGGGAAAGCAGAAATGAAAAAAAATGCACTGGAAATCGTGCTATTTCTTGACTTGGGGAGTTACAAAAATGAAAGTTTTGGATGTCCTATGTCTTTTTGAGGGTTAGCTGAACTTGACAGGTGTAGATTCAAAACATCCTTCCCTTTAGGTTGTGCTGAAGGAGATACTGGGCAGATTTTGCTATAGGAAGACTTCTATTTCCAAATTTCTTTCCATTTATTGTTGCCTGTAGGGTTACCTCAGCCAGTGAATGTTGCCCTGTAATTAATTTGTCTCTGCTACCTTTGAAAATTATTTTAACTGAGATAGAAAACATATCTCAGGGTCATGACATTTCTTTTTATTTGCTTTGAATGAAGACATCCACTGCAGAATCCAGGGACAGCTGATGGATGGATGGATGGATGGATGGATGGATGGATGGATGGATGGATGGATGGATGGATGGATGGATGGATGGAAGGAAGTTGTTGATGTCCCATCCCTGGAAATGTTCAAGGCCAGGTTGAATGGGGCTCTGAGTAACCTGGCCTAGTAGAAAATGTCCTTGCCTATGGCAGAGGGTTGGAACAAGATAATCTTTAAGATCCTTTCCAACCTTCAATCCTTTCCAATCATTCCATGATTCTGTAAGTTCCTGTCAGGCCCAAAAATAAGGCTCTGGCAGAGTGTATTCTTCCAGGCAACCCACTGAAGAGTCAATGTGAGGGATTGCTCATGACCTTTTTCATCATCATCTCTCTTAAATCATTAGAAATTCACGTGTCAAATCTCCAGTTTAAAGGTTTTCGCCTTTTTCTTTGCTCAAAGTCACTTCAGGGCATCTTAGGTAACAAATTTTCTACCTGTATTGTAATTCCAGGAGTCAGTGTTTCCATGCAACACTGGTTTTATGAAGGAGACTATTCCTCAGGAGAGTTTTGTCCTCATGGTTCAAGGAATTTGAAATCATATCCTTACCTGGGGGTTTTACCTGGTCCTGCAGGTCCTGGCTTGGACTGTCAGAGAACACCTTCCCTTTTTAGGGGTGGATAATCAAGAAGTCTCTCCACAGCTGCCTCATCACCTCCCTGCCTCATTTATCATAGAATCCTCAGGGAATGATTTGGGTTGGAAGGGACCTTGAAGATCTTCTAATTCCAACCCCCCTGCCATGGTCAGGGACACCTTCCACTAGACCAGGTTGCTCAGGCAACCTGGCATTTTGTTTCTTCTTCCCCTGGTTGAATGATTTATTTTGCAGCAAATAAGAGAAGAATCTTTTGGGGCAAACAGAAATTACAAAAGGTATTTCTGTGTTGCCTGTGCATGGGAAGAGCAAGCAGCGTTCCCCGTCTTTTCTGGTTACAGGTTTCCTATCTTGGTTATATGGGCATTGAGATAAAGGCATTTTCGCTGAAAGTGTTCCTGAAATTGGAACATCACTCTTTGTTTTAGGAGGAATAGTGTTTTAAGTGTTTAAAAAATGTTCAAGACCAGGTTGGGTGGAGCTCTGAGAAACCTGGTCTAGTGAAAGGCATCCCTCCATATGGCAGGAGGATTGGAGCTAGATGATCTTTAAGGTCCCTTCCAACTCAAACTGTTCCATGATTCTGTGAATTCAAGTTAGAGGAGTGATAAAGCACCAGGGAATAATTAAAGTGCATCCTTGTACTGTGATTTTCCTGTAGCAGAGCTGCTGGCATGTAAAGAGCTCTCCATTATGTGCCGAGTCCACCAACCTTCTCCCTTTACAGAGCTCCTTCTGGGAGCTGTTTCTGAATTATAAAGTGATTTTTCCTTCTGCTGCTGCTTTAACTTCAGTTACTGCTGCTCTATCAGTGTTGAGTAATGAGAAGAATTGATCACTTTCCTCTTTATAATGGCCCTTTACATCTCTATTGGCATGTCCTGTGTGCCCCTCTGCACTTGCCTTTTCTCAGGGTGCAGTACTCTTCATCTTTCTTCATGTAGATCTTTGTCTCCAAACCCATTTTTTTTGCTTTTTCCATTGCTGTCCTCTTAAGTGCTACCACTTTTTTCTGCTTCTTTTGCAAAGATGAAGATTCTCAAGGCTGCCAGGTTGTGCTAAAGGATAAAACCACAGCTAGATTTTGTCATTTTGGCCAAAGGGCTCATCTGCTTGCTGCCAGAGCTGTGTCTGCTGTGTGCTTTTATTAGGTTTAGTGTTTTCCTGGCTGGAGCATTCTATGTTCTAGAGAACAAGTCTGATTAGAAGCAGCTGAGGGAGCTGGGAGTTTTAGCCTAGAGAAAAGAAGGATTTGGAGGACTTTATCACTACGTGCAACTATCTGTGAGGAGGTTGTAGCCAGGTGGGGATTGGTCTCTTCTCCTAAGTAACAAGTGATAGAAGGAGAGGAAATGGCCTCAGGTTGCATCAGGAGAGGTTTAGATTGTATATTAGGGAAAATTTCTTCACCAAAAGGGTTATCAAGCATAGGAACAGGCTGCCCAAGGCAGTGATGGAGAAACCATCCCCGGGGGGATTTAAAAGTGTAGGTGTGGCAGTTGGGGACATAGTTTAGTGGGCTTGGCAGTGCTGGGTTAATGATTGGACTCTATGATCTCAGAGGTTTTTTCCAACCTAAATGATTCGGAGATAAATCTGTGGACAATCCAATTGTGTGGCCATGCTGTCACATGTCCCTATAATTATATCTGGTTGCACTGTGCTGTGGCATTGCCATATCCCAAAGTGAAGCCTTGCCTCTGGAATGCAGCAGTGGTGTGGTGTGGTGGGGAGGAACAATGTGACACTACGACTGTGCTACTGAGTTACACTTGCATGTCCGGGGCATCACACAATAAACCAGCATCCCTCTTCCAGCTCACAGTGCAAGGATTTTCCCTTGGTGCTGCTGGCACTCATCCTGAGTGCTGTCATGTGTGGGACAAATAAGAGGATCTGCCAGCTGATACCTTTGTCTCAAGCCAAACAAATCCTGGATTCATTGATTGTAGCTACTCCATAAAGAAAAGCTGCTGGTCACAGAGTCATTATTTTTTTATTATTATAGTACTAACACCATCATTTCATATCACCTGACATAACTTGATATCACATAACTTAGGCCCTAAAAGTTATTTTGGAGCCTTTTAAGAATGCACAGTACCTCCTAAAAAGGGTCAGATGGGAAGGTTGCAGAAGTATGGGCTCTGCTATGAATTCAGCTCACAGTAAGTAGAATTAAGGATAATCTCACAGAAAACCCACTTATCTTCCCTTGAGTTTTCTTCTGAAATTTCAGTCTTCATATGATTTTTTTAATGAAACTTCTTTTTTTAATTTAATATTTCAAAAATCTTAGCAGAGCTCTGCAAGAGAAGTTAAAGTAAGTTACATTCCTGTGACCTATTGCCACCTGCTGCCTGAGAATAGAGATTGTGCATTAAGTGTCAAGCAACATTTCCATAACATTTGTAAGGTATTAATATTAAGAAGGAGAATCGTGAAGAGAGCAGAAAGGCCATACTCTTAGCTGGTGTAAGTCAGCACAACTCAGGAAAATCCTGCTTTACTCCAGCTGAATATGTGGTGTGCTATTGTTTCCATCATCTAAACTGGAAGGGCAGGTGATGTTTTCATTGTCTGGTTGGAAAAGCAGAGATTTAAGTGATGATTTAGGATTGCTTATGTTGGCAGCACTAGTGAAGTCCATCAGGATGTCTTAAGTCAAAAAACTGTTGAAGTTTTCCCATATGAAAGCACATGTATCAAAAGGGCTGGGAAGGAGCTCTGAAGGGAGGCCACTGGGGTTATGGATTATTGCATCTATGCTCTGGATAGCAAATAGACTCAAGCAATGCCTCTTAAAACGGGTTTTGAAGCCAGTGGATTCAAATGGAACCATTTGCTGAAGAGAAACATAATTTACATATGGTTTACCTCCCCAGCTGCAGCATCCCTTACAACCCCAAATCCATGTCTAAATCTTGGCTCTGGATCCAAATCATTGTCAGTGTGAGTTTGCAGGTCTTTTCAAGAATGGAAAACCCATCCAAATGCAGATGACCTGTATTCCCAGGTCAGATCCGTTCTCAGACGTGGTTGCCAGGTTTCTTGGTTGCACATTGGTGGTAGTAACAGACACATTTGTGTGTGCTAAGAGTGTTCTGAAAGAACAGATAATTCCAGGAGGAGAGTTGTCTATTCCAGACCTTTTCTGGCAGCTTTTATTGAATTTGATGGATTCATCTTTTGATGGAGTTTTTTTTTCATTACTTTTGAATTACATCATCTACCATGCCATGCACAGACGTGTTGTGTTTGCTAGTTCTAGCATGGAAGATACATCCAGAGAGGTACCTCTTGGACCAAACCTTGTCTTTCCATTCGGCTTTTCTGCCCCTCTGAGGTATTTTTTTCTGCACTTAACTGCTTAGCCAGATGATAGCACAGATATTGCTAATGATAGCAAAGAGAGATTTCAGTACAATGAGGCAGATTTTAGAGGGTTAAGGAAGAATTGGACTAATAAGCTTCTGTTTGGGAGTTGTTTGGCTGAGGGCTGTGTGCTGTTTTGTTGGTTTTTTTTAAATAATGCTTTGTGTTACAATTCATATTGGACATTAAAGAACAGTGTTTGCCATCCTGTACAAAATTACTAGGTATCAAATTATGTTGTGGTAAAGACCTTACATGGAGGTCTCATAATGCTTATTCCAATTTAAAAAAATAAATAATTCCATTTCCCTACTCCCTTAGGCAAAATCCATTCCTTAATAATACCACTAAGAAACACATCTGAGTCTGGCCAGGTTGAAGAAATATTTGCAAGCAGGGTATCATTCTAACTCTAAAAATAAACTGTCGCTTCAGTATGTGGTCATTACAGCTCAACTGATGTAACAATTCTTGAAAAGCTCTTACATCCTGAGGTCCATACCTGTATTGAAGCTCCAGCTTTGTTCAGGTAAAACTCTCACTGAGGTCTGTGAGAGCAGTACCTGCATAACCAGCAAGTAAACATTAAAAACTTGATTTTAGATCAGAAAATGGTAAGCAAGTCCCATGTAAGTACCGCAAAACGTGTGTCATGGTACCTGTCCTGTAATTTATTGTGTTGCCTGTATTTGTTTGTTAGTTTTTAGGTGGAAGTTTTCTTGAAACTCCACTCATTATTCAGCCTGTGCAAAGGTCTACTCTGATTTGTTAGGTAAAAGCCCACTGAGAAATTCTCCTTGGTGCACCAGTGCTGCCAAATATATGGGATGACTGACAACTTAAAATCTCCCTAGTAAGCTGTTAAAATTGCTTGGGGCCTCTTTTGGTCAGAGAGCTGAATGCCTGAATAATCCATGGGAACAGAGCTGCTTTCCCATTTCCAGAGCCATCATTCATAAATAAAGAGGAGATTCATGGGGCAGCTCTTGCATTACAGAAATCTGTTCTGTCCAGTTTTCTGTCTTGTGAATTAAGATGTGGCTTGAATCTCGAGTTTTTTAACCCAGAGTGCCCACCCATGAATAAATTTATTTAAAATAATTGCTAAATGTAGAAAAAAAAGGTATTTTTTTTCAAAACATTCAGCTGAGTAGATGGCACAAGAAAGCAGAAAATTTTCTGTCCACTGAAAAATTGGGATAGGAGTCAGTTCTGATGTTCAATGATGCAGTGTCATAGGGACCATCAGCTGCAGAGTAAAGGAGCACCAGCAAAGTACCAGTCTCCACATCAGCTCCAAGCTTGTCTGTTTTAGTCACTGGAAACTGTGACACATGTCCCAGTGTTGGTGTCTTCCATGTGCTGTGGAAGTCCAAGTGTCTGTAACCCAAGTACCAACAGCCATCGTGACAGACCAGTCTCTGCTGCAACTGTTCCCCTTCCCTTTGGCAACCTCCAGTGATTGTATTTTGTCTCCCCTCCTTGGGAAATACCGTTGTGGATTAGTGGCAGAGTGGGAAGGGCGTGAAAGGGGGAGTGAGGTATCTGCATCTTTCCTCCCCACCTCCAGTTTTCTGCATGACTGCACCATTGCAAAGCTGTCCCTCCCGTAGAAACGTGTCACCTGTTTTGGTAGAGTGAGTGTGCAAAGCATCCTCCTGCTTCCCTGTGAGAGGGGCTCAGAAAACACCCAGCACAGATACAAATTTGCTGGAGGAGTCTTCTGCAGCCCCATGGAATCAGGAGGCTGAGTTAGTATCCCACGTGGAAGCAGGTGAGGCTGAAATGGAGCTGAGTTCTTTTTTCCTCTGCCTCGACAGGGCATCCCTTTGGAGCTCCTGTGTGGTCCTGCCTCTCCTGGCTCTCACCTGGATGTCGGCAGTTCTGGCAATCACAGACCGACGCTCAGCACTTTTCCAGATCCTTTTTGCTGTCTTTGACTCCTTGGAGGGCTTTGTCATCGTTATGGTCCATTGCATCCTGAGGCGGGAGGTGAGACGAACGAGTCGTTGTCTTTTATACAATTAACACATTTCTCATTAAAATCACCTGAGAAATGTCCGACCGACCTGGTAACTTTTCACACCCAATAGACTTTTGACTTTGTGTAGATGGTGTCCACAAAAATGTCCATTACATTCCTGGTTAGAGGGCAGGAATCAATGAATCACTGCTTGTCATGCTGAGTGTACTGCAGAATGGAATTTGATGGACAGTCTTAGATTGGGTAACATGTCAGGCTTTGCTTGTTTAACACCGAAATTTGTGTTTCTAGAATGTTTACACCCCACCTCCAAAACCCCAACATTAAAAAAGTAATTTGTTTGATTACAAGAGAGGCAAGTTGAACTGAGACTTACAGAATGAAAGGTATGTTGGCATTATCACCTAGATATTCCAGCTGAGAAGTAAAGCCAGCAATAGTCAAGCAAGAAAATTGAGGAAATTCTCTCCAGCCTCCCTGTGGAGTTTTAAAATGGTAAATTATATCAGGGAAGAAAAGGATGAATCTTTTATGTTTCTTTTATTATTTTCACCCTACTGAGTGGAAAGACTATTAATAACAGAGACAGGAAGGGGTGGGGTTTTTTCAGTATTCATTTCATCTTACAGCTCCTTTAAATTAAGTAAAACAGATTAATTTCTTATGTCAGGCCAATGAAATCAATGGAATTACACCACTGGCTTGGCTGAGACTCTTTGACTAATTGCATTATGAATGTGCCTGCATTTAATTCCCATTGCAGTCACTGGAATTTTTTGCCATTGATTTTAGTGAGGTTTGAGTCAGATGTATATTACAGGATAATGATAAGACTTTGTAGACCTCAGTATAATGATTTATGCAATAGAATCCATTGTAAACAGATTGCAAGCTGCAAAATAGAAGACAATTTTATTCTTGACTATATAAATCAAGCAACTAGAAGTGACCTACCATGTGACCCAGGACAGCTGTAAAACCTTTGAGTTGATGTTTAGTGTGTGAAATACGTAACATATAAACCTAGTGAATAAACAAGGTTTATTGTGCTAAAGCCAGGCCCACGTTCTTTTCATCTACCAAAGACTTGTTTGGCTTTTTTTTTCCTTCAAAATTTAATATGATTTGCTGTCTCTGTGTCTGACTTCTGCCAACTCATTTGTTCCTGCAGGTCCAGGATGCTGTGAAGTGCCGGGTCGTGGATCGTCAGGAAGAGGGAAATGGAGACTCAGGGGGGTCATTCCAGAACGGACACGCTCAGCTAATGGTAGGGAAAACCACCCCCTAGTCTGTTATTGAGGGATCTCTGGGCATTTTTAACTCATAGCTGATAAACAGAGGGCTCTGTCCATCAGAGGTTCTCCAGTCAGCATTCTTTCTTCCTTCCTTTAAATCTGTGTTAGAATAGATTCACACAAATCTCTCTGGGTTATTTTTTTTAATTGTAATATAAAGGGGCTTAAACTACACACCTGTGTTTGCAGGCATCTAAGTGTGATCTTTCCTTTCTAGAAAATAAAAAGCCAAAATACACCTCCCAGGTCTTCCAGACCTTTTCATCCCTGTCACATTGCCTTGTCTTAACTGGAGCTGGGAGGTAGTAGTTTAATGCTGTTTTAATCACACGGTGTTGGGTTGTTACTATAAAGATGCTGTCTCAGAGGGATTTGTTTCTCTCAAAAGCACACTTTGCTTCCCTGGGAATAGAGTTTAAACTCTGCAAATCTTGGTCCTGTCATGTAAGTCCTTTGCAAACAGTCTGGATAAGGCCACAGAGGAATAAGCTGTGGTGCTTCTTTTTGCATCTGCCTCACTAGTGTGGTTGCTATAAGAAACATTTAATTTGTAAGGTTGAGGTAAAGATATCAGGAGAATCACTGGCTTTGAATGAGTTCTAAAGGCACCATTAATCTTAGAACTCCATCATAACCCAGTGATGGTTTTTTTCCAGTCACTCCTGTGCTAAGCGAAGTAGTTTGTGCTTGGGTGCAAACAGCACAATCTTGGAGTCAAGACTTCAAGAGATGTGTAATTCCACCACTTCTCACTGCCATTTGTTAAAACCAGGTGCCTCATTTCTCATTTAAATGCTTAATTCTCCTCATTTTCAGACAGGTTCTCACTGTCTAATTGTGTGTAATTAAAAGTCCCTTGAGTTCCTGGTGCTTTGGCTTCTTCAGTAATAGACACCAAAATCATCTTTAGTCTCCACCTTCCTTTCCATAAATTCACACCCCAAGCTTTTTTATTCTCCCTCTGTAAGACATGTGCCTTCAAATTATTTATATAATCCTTTCCCATACATACTTCAGATTCCCAGCATCCTTTAAAAATGTGGATGCTCTATTTGTTACTCTGTTGTCACCATCCCAAGTTTCAGATATTTGTATCCCTGTATAAATCCCTATTTTCATTCATGATCAGCTACCTTGCAAAATTCTGTGTCAGCTACAAGTTGTGCAGCAACATTATCTTTATTTGTGCACTGGTGGTGGATGTGTTGAGAAGCTGAGAGCTTACAATCACTTTCTTCACATTCAGGCACAAAAAAGCTCTGGGATCTAGACGTGGCTGATGACTCCTCATTGATATTTTTAGAGGGGTGCAATGTTATTTTGCAGTGACTGAGTTGTAAAGTAACCAAAGAAATCAAAAGCTTTGCAGGATGGCACTTTCACTGTTACCTTTTCCAGTAATCTCCAAATCTGCCCAACTGGTAAAAGGAAGCTTAGCTGAGTAGAAGTGTTCTCCACAAAATCTTTTTGACTGGTGTTAAATATAAACCTATCATTTATTTATTTATCAGCAAAACTAATACAGGCTGTTCAGCTGCATTTTTATGGAACTCCTATCATGAAAATGAGATTATATTTTTCTGTGTCATCCCATTTGTCCATTCAAATGTAGGTTCAGTTGTGTTTTTCTTCTGTTCTTTTCAGATTTATTTAATATTCCAAATAATTTACTAAGAAATTAGCATCAAATAGGTTGAGATAGCTCATCAACCATTTTTTCAAGCACTCTTGGATCTCAACCTGCTAATATTGAAGTGTTTAGCCCAGGAGGATGTGGATTTTTTTCCCATACTTTTCTTACTACTCAACTGGAGTGCCTTTAATCACATTAATACAATTATGTTGTGTCTTTCTGGAATGATACTGAAATAGTCAGTGAACTCTTCTACCTTTTGCTAGTCTGCAGCTTTTTCATTTCTCCATGAAAACTCCGGACCTGCTGTGGCTCAGTTTATCCAGTTCTTTGAAATGTTATCTGCTAAAAGCTTTACAAAAAAGGGTTTAACTCCTACTGGGAGAAGAAAAGAGTTTCGTTTGGCTGCACAGACCACTTGAAAAAGTTACTCAGCCTTTGTGCCTTGCAGGAACCATTGATTTGATACAGAAGCAGGGACTTGTTTCCACTTCATGTGACTTGGTGATAGATCACAAGAAAGCCCAGTGGGGATGGAGGGTTCTCGGCAGCATCCCCAGATGTCTTTAATGAGTGGAGGGGAATCCACAGAAACTATGTGTGGAAACTGTGTGTGGGAACTATGTGTGGGAGACAGTTCAGGTGAGGAGCCTTTTCCCTGTTTTTTAGAAATGCATATAAACATGTTCCAGGGAGATATTTCAGTCTGCAGCTCAGGAATTAGTGTATGGATGAGCAGATGGACCCAGCTGAAAAGCCATGCTACAGTTTTATCAGAGCTTGGAGTTCAAAAGCCACAGGTGAATAAAAGTGCCCTGTTTGCCATGTTTCAAAGCCCAAAAAAACCATCTACTCCTTCACTCTTCTGATGATGGTTGTGTCCACCTCACTAACTAAAGGGGGTTTTGCATTTTCCAGATGGCTTGCTTTCCTTCACCACCTCCTTTTGACCACGTCCTCTGTGTTCTCTGTCTTTCAGACCGATTTTGAGAAGGACGTGGATATGGCTTGTAGATCAGGTGAGCACATCACAGGTGAGAATCAACAAGTGACCTGGTTTGGGGATTGAACTAGGCCATTTTTTTTTTCCCTTTCTGTTTTCTTTGTGTGTGTCTTGGTGCCTTGCATGTACTTGTGACATTTGCCCTTACACTCAACCCTGGCCAAAAGAAAGCCACATCCCTAATTCTCCCTTTGCTTATCCTATTTTCCCAGAGCTCTTTTGGCCTTTCTACTAAGATTAAGCTGTGCCTCCCAGGCATTATTTTTTGCCAGTGGCCCATCTAACATGGTGGCAGAGAAGAGTATCGAAGAAGAAGGGATGAAATCCATCTCTTCCTACTGTGATCCTTCTTTGCCTTAGCAAACCGTGCCCAAGGGGGTCACACCACTCTCAGACAGCTCTGTGGTCAGGAAGGTGTTTTAGAGGAGGTCTGGAAGCTAGAGAGCCTTCCCAGCTCTCCACCTGGCTCCATGCACTTCTGCACTGCCTGTGCATGTGGAGATGGGTCAGGTCTCTGCTCTGCCTGCACCTTTCTGCGGTGTGTTCGTCACACAGTTTTATTTTGATCCTGAAGATGTGCATGAGTTGACAGCCCCTTTCCCATAAACCCTGGAAGTGTCCTGTGCTGCCTGGATTCTCCTTCGCTACCTATTCCTCTTTACAGGTCCTGTCCTCCCCTGCTCCTGGCATGCGTGACCTCATGGATGAGGTTATTTTTCTTACCGTTTGTAGATAATTAGGCTTTCATTTACTCTCCCAGACTTCTCCTCTCTCCCAAGGAAGAGAAATACCAGCTTGCTTGGCACTTGCATATGATTCATATCTTCCAAACCAGGATCTTCCCAAACTAAGGAGAATATACTCTATGTGTTCAGTTACCAGTTTCCTTCCCTCCCTCCTTCCTTCCCTCTTTCCCTCCCTCCTTTCTTCACTCCTTCTGTCCCTCCTTCCTTTCTTCCCTCCCTCCTTCCTTTTCCCTCCCTCCTATTTTCTCTCTCTTTCTCTAAACATCTACCTGTCCTTTTCATTTGTCTTATTCTTTATCTCATCTATCATTTATCTGCTTCTAATGTATTTATCTATAATTCATCACTTTCATTCTATCTTGCAATCACTTATTTATCTCTGTCCTCAGCTGTCTGTCTTGCTGTTCCTGTTATTTATGTATTTCTCTCTGTCAACGTTTATCCCTGTCACTGTGTTTCTATGTATTGTCTGTCACTGTCACTATCATTTATCTGTCTAATATCTATCTATATCTTATTTATCTTTTCTTATCCTTCTCTCTGCCTCACTCCCTCTCCCTGTGCTTATCCCAGTCACAGTATATTTATCTCACTTATCCTTGTGATATCTTATTTCATGGTCTCTTTCTGTCCATTTATCTCTTTTCAGGATCTGTCCAATTTTTTTCATTCTCTTTCTCTGTCTCACACTCTCTAATCTAATTTCTAACTGTCTCCCTCTTCTCATTTGTCTTCCTCCTTCTCTTCTGACACCAAATACTCAGTTCCCAAAAATCATGTGTGAGACCCTATCTGACTTGAAGGGGTGCTCCAGGATCATGCATCCAAGCTGTTTGCACACACAACCATCTGTAAACCACTGCAGACCCTGAACTCCTGAATTAAATGAGCCTTTCTGGATCTTCTGCCACGTATCTTGTTCCCAAATCAAGCTTCCCAGCAGAAAGGATGGAGCTGATTTGTTTCACATGACTTCAGGGCAGGAGACCTTGGATCAGCAGCTTGCTACCAGCCTAAGCTTCCCCTCCTTTGCCAGCACACAGCTTTACAATTTGTTGATTGATGTCTGCCTGAAGAGACTTTCCTCCTCTGATAAAGTGCTATTAGTCTGCACCAAGATAATTCGTTAGTAATAATCCCCATTTCAGCTTTTTATATGGTGGATCATCCCATGCACTCTGCTTATTGAAAAATAAAAATTAGGAACCTGTACATTGATTTCTGGCCATCATTCCTCCTGGAGGCACCAGCTCTTGTGTTACGATGGCTCATAATCTCCTCACACAGATCCACTGATGGGATTTGGTCCATGGCTCAGTGTTGAAAGCTCACTCCTTTCCATGCTTGGAAGTTGCCAGGTGGAAACCTCTCCAAACCTCCTTTCTGCAGCTGATGTGAGCATGGATAAGAGCTTGGATTAATAAACTTTACTGACACTCCCAAGGGCAGGGTTTGACTTGCTCTGATTTGTCCCAGCATGTCCTCTGGTGATGTCAAGATGATCGTGGCTGCTGTGCTTACACTCAGTGTGTTTGGCTTTAAAAGCTTTTTAGAAGTTCTTTTTATTCTCCTTGGTACCCTTGACATCCTGCCTCTCTAGTCGTGGAGGGCAGCTTTGATCTTGCAGCACCCATCACTCCCACTAGGTGTTGGTAGGAAAATCAGTGTGTCCTCAGTCCCATGGGATGCCTAAATCCTATCCCACCTCTGTCCCAGGTGAAGCAGCTGAACAACGTCAGGTTACCCCAAAGATCTTTCTCCCTACTCCAAAAAAGTCTTTTTACCTATTTTTTATTTCCTTCTGAGATGGTTGAAAGAGGAACATGCATTTATTTCTCCTTTCCTGTGGTGAAATCCTGGGTAAGTAGCCTTCAGTCCCACACCAGTTTCTTCCTGCCCCACAGTCTGATTTCCATGATTTTCCATCCATGGAGACATCAAGGTTGACATTATTATCTTCTCAAGGTCTTTGTTGCAGCCTGAAATCAGCTGAATGATAGATTCTTACACCCAGAAGAGGAGCAGATGTTTTGTTGTGGACAGTGTTGTGTGGGAATGAGTGTCTGTGTGTCCTTTATGCATGTTCACTTCCTCCTCAGTTTATTGTTTTCCTCTCCTGTTAAGGAATATTTGTGTTACTCCTTTTTTTCCTGAAGAAAATTACTATATAATTAGCTCTCAGAAAGGCTTGCCATGGTTACTAGAATGTGAGATTTTTGGAGAGCAGTTAGAAATTTATAACAAGCCATGGCGGATTTTAAAATATCAACTTTCTGACACTGAAACTGTTTAAGGAAAAAGAACAACCTGAAGTATGAAGTTAAAAAGTGAGTTAAAAGAAAAAAATTATATTTGAGGGGTGTTGGAATGAGATGATTTTTTAAGGTCCCTTCCAGCTCAGGCCATTCTGTAATTCTAGGAAATCCTTAATAATGCTGCATTTCAGCTATTTTCTGAATCAAAATATTTTACTTTACACAAAAGCAACCTTTTATTTTAAAGAATTCTGCTCCATAGGCTAGTAATATAAATATTACATACATACATATTCATAGACTACAAGTACTTAATATATAAAAATATATTTGTTTTCAACATATTTTTATCAATGTGACAATATGTGTTGGCCTAGATGGGAGTTTTGGTCATGATTATGTTGGAAAATTCACAGAGAACTCTCAAAATGAGAAAGGTTTTTACCCTCACTATCTTAGTTTAGCCTTCAGTCTCCTGGATTTAAAAATATAAATCCTGTTAAACACTGTTCTGCCACTATGGCCTCTTTCTGAGGGGTGTAAGGGAACATGCTGGTGTGACTGTGGTTGGTGTATTGATGTGTCATCCAAAACCTGAGTGATGTGCTGAGGACACTTCTCTGTCTCCCTAGTGCTGAATAAAGACATCACCACTTGCAGAACCTCAACCATCACAGGGACCCTGAAGCGCCCGTCGCTGCCGGATGAAGATAAATTGAAACTCAATCACCAGAAGGGGCCATCAAACTTTAACAGTCTTCCAGCCAACGTCTCCAAGATGCATCTTCAGGGCTCACCACACTACCTGGGGGCCATCAACCTGAACGAGTTCAGCAACCACTCCCTCACTCTGAAGAAGGACAAGAACCAGCCACCCAAATCCATCTACATCTGCGATGGGGACATCTTCAAGAAGTTGGACTCAGAACTCTCCCGGGCACAGGAGCAAACCCTGGACACCAGCTACGTCATTCTGCCCACGAACACGTCCACCCTACGGGCCAAACCGCCCAAAGACGAGAGCAAGTACAGCATCAACATCGACCAGATGCCCCAGACACGGCTCATCCACCTCAGCATGGCTACTGACCCCGGCTTTGTGGTCAAGAGTCCTCCCCGGGAGCCTGTAGCCATGACATGCAGCGAGGTGCAAGGTTCCTCCATGATACAACAGCAGCAGCAGTTGGCTCCACAAAGTATCTCCAACGAGTCACAGATTCCCAACAGCCTGTGTGACACCGGTGACTCAGGGAACTCAGGTGTGGTGTCCAAGAGTGAGACCGTGTCCACCCTCTCCATGAGCTCCTTGGAGGTGAGCATGGGAATTACTGTGTTGTTCTCAGCTCAGAATGATATTCTACCCTCAGAGGCAGGTGTTTCAAGAGAAGGACCTCAGGGCAAATGCAGCCCATGATGCAATGCCAGTGTTACATTATCATGAGCGATCTCTGGCATGGGATGCTATTTTGGAATGTAATGTTTAAAAAGTCTCCTGGCTTCCAAAGACGGATTCCATTGTTGAATCAACTGTCTTTAGCCCTACAGGTACTGCAAACTCAAAGAAAAATGGGGGTTTGTCAAAGGCTGTTCATTTTAATGCAAAGCACATGTCTTGCCTTAGCTTTTCTCCTCCTATCTTCTGTCTTGTTTCCCTTTTTGATGACTTCTTTCATTATACAGATGAGAAAACCCCTGGTAATCAAGGTGTAAATTGTGCCTAAAACATGTCCCACAATGTTCCTAGCATCAGAGGAATGTCAGAGGTTTTGCAAAAGTGCAGCCCTCTCCTTCTGAGCTGTGATAATTAATTTCTGTTTCAAGACCAGGTTGGATGGGAACATGAGCAACCTGGTCTATGGGAAGGTGTCCCTGCACATGGCAGGGGATTGGAACGAGATGATCTTTCAGGTCTCTTCTGACCCAAACCATCCTATAGTTCTGTGATTCACTCTAAGACTGATATTAGCAGTTCTCCCTAGACCTTATATCTAATCCTGAAGTCTGTCCTAGGGCATCTGACCCTTTTCTTGCCTGTTGTCAGAGAGCAGATGTCAACCACTGCTGTGCAAACTTCAGTCTCACCTGACTGGTGCTGAAAAGCTCCAGTAGATCCACTGGCTGATCTGCTGCTTCCTCTCTGCTTCCCATTCTGTGAACAACCTGAAAAGTCACAACTAAGACAGAGCTTGAATTGGCCAAACTTACCCGCTGAGCCCTCCTTGACAGTGTTTTGTGGTAGATATCATTTGGGGTGGCCTAACTGTGGCTTTCCAGTAGCTGAAGGAAGCCTACAAGAAAGATGGAGAGGGGCTATTCTCAAGAGCCTGGAGTGAGAGGACAAGGGGCAATGGCTTCCAACTGAAAGTAGATTTAGATTAGATACCAGGAAAAAATTCTTCCCTGTGAGGATGGTGAGGCTCTGGAACAGGTTGCCCAGAGAAGCTGTGACTGCTTCATGCCTGCAAGTATTCAAGGCCAGATTGGATGGAGGTTTGAGCAACCTGGGATAGTGGAAGGTGTCCTTTGGCAGGGGGGTTGGAGAGAGATGGTGTTTAAGATCCCTTCCAGCCAAAATCATCCCATGTTTCTATGATTCTAAGTGATTGTCACTTTCCACCATGAAGGGCTGTCCCTGTTTTATCTGCTGTGAGGTTACATCAAGCCCTTACTAACCCTCACCCATCTCTTTCTCTTTCGAATACCCAGAGGCGGAAATCCCGGTATGCAGAGCTAGATTTTGAGGTGAGTACATCCCTTTCTGAATGTTCTTTTCTAGGGATAGGATGAGAAAAAACGTGTTTTGTTTTTTTACTAATGACCCTTACAGAATCAACATGGGTAGAAAAGCTTTGTACTATAGGTAGGGAGATGTCTGTCCTCACACTTGAGGAGCAGTGTGGAGTGTTCTGAAAGAGCCAGTTCTCCAGAGAGGATGTTTGGGGCAACTATCCTGAATCCTATGCAGCTATCCTGAATCCATGTCATCCTTCCCAGAAAGACGTCCATCTACTTTGTTCTGGGGAGGTCACATCTGTAGTGCTGTGTCCAGCTCTGGGCTCCTCAGTACAAGAGAGAACTCCTGGAGAAAGTCCAGTGGAGAGGAACAAAGATGATGAGGGGACTGGAGCATCTCTCATATGAAGAAACGCTGAGGGAGCTGGGGCTGTTCAGCCTCAAGAAGAGACAGTGAGAGGTATTAGTTAAAGAAGGACAGCAAAGCTTCCTACATCTGTCTAGTAGAACATTGCCAGACAAGCACAAACTCTGCAGCATATAAAGTTGGTTGTTGCAGGTTTAGTGTAACAATAAAGTCAAAAATTAGTAATTTCTACTTTCTCCCAGCATCTCACCTTGAAAATAAAGGCAGTGCTATACTGGGTCCTCAGTAAATGTTGAAGGCAGTTTAGGCACAGCAGGGTGTACCTGCAGGAAGCCAGAGCTGGGGTTTAATAATGTGTATAATTCTAGGGGGAGAGCATGTTCTTTCTGAAAAGGGTTTGCTGACCTGTGTCCCTTATGTTTGCTTCAGAAAATCATGCACACGAGGAAACGTCACCAAGACATGTTCCAAGACCTGAACAGAAAACTCCAGCATGCAGAGAAGGAGAAGGAATCTCCAACAACGGACAGCAAGGTTAGTCGGACACTTCCAGAGCCCTGTAGTGCCAGCAGGAGCATGGGAAGCAGCAGGAAAGTTTAGGAGCACTCACTGAACGCTTTACCTTGATTTTCTATCCATGGATGTTGCAATGAGCACATGTGCACCACGAAGGACAGGGAGATTCCCAGAGGTACCACCAGTTTCTATACTGCTCAGCTGCCCAGAAGGAGGATGTCCTCATGTCTGTCCATAGTGTGTCTTCTTTGTGTTCGTTCCCTGTGCCTGTGTCTGTTCATTGCATTCCCTTTCAGGTCTTCTCTGAGTGCCCCATACATCCACTCCTAGGAAGGAAATTAGATCAACCATGAGGAAATCCAGGTGGAAAAGGGGAGAGGGCAGAAGGGGGGAACAACAGGAGCCATCTACCCTACATTATGAGGCTGAATCAGAGGCCAAGGTGGCAGTGATGGGCTATTTAAGAAGGCCATAGCAATGGGATTTAAGCTGTGATGTTGGCAGCACACCTTGGGGCCTGAACCCTAATTAAATGTAGGTTATTTGTAACAGCTGATCACCATATACGTGTGATCTGAGCATATATAAATGAATGAGTCCAGATAAGGCCGTGAAGATGTTCTGAGAGCTGGAGCATGTCTGCTGTGAGGGAAGGCTGAAAAAAATTGGAATTGTTCAGCCTAGAGAAGAACTCTGAGTTGATCTTATTGTGGCCTTTTGGTAGCTAAAGAAATGGAGAGGGGCTTGGGACAAGGGCGTGTAGTGAGAGGACTGTGACAAGCAACAAAGGTGTAAATTCTTTAAGCTAAAAGAGAGTACATTAGATAGGATGTTGGGAAGAAATTCCCTGTGAGAGTGATGAGGCAGTGGAACGAGTTGCACAAAACACTGCCCCATCCCTGGAGTGTTCAAGGCCAGACAGGATGGAGCTCTGAGCAACCTGATCTGGAGTAAACTTCCAAGGAAAAGGAGACTTTGAGGAAGGCAGGTTGAGGGAAGGACCTTGCAGCTTTTCAGAGAAAAGATGTGGTACTAGAAACAGAGATCAGGAGCCTGTGTAGTAAGTTATGTAGATAATGCAAATAAGGAAGAGCAGGCAGATGGGACCTTCCACATGTCTCAGTCCAGCTGGGCAAGGACTGAGTGCAAGGAATTCTATCAGCTTCAGCAGCAGGGAAAAGCAAGTGGCAGAGCCAGGCTGGCAGTAAAAATTAAGTTTTGAGTTGTGTCTGCACTCAGAAGACTGGCAAGGTGAGCTAATTATCACATTCTTGGTCATTTACAATCCAAGTCCCTCAGGACAAGAAAGACATGGACTGCTGGAGAGAGAAGAGCAGTGCAGCTGGAAAAGGGGCTGGAGCATAAGTCTGATGAGGAGCAGCTGAGAGGACTTAGCCTGGACAAAAGGAGCTTCAGGGTGGACCTTGTTGCTCTCTACAGCTCCCTGGGAGGAGGTGGGGGTCATGCTCTTCTCCCAGGTAACAAGAGATGAGAGGAAGTGGCTCCAGTTACACCAAGGAAGGTTTAGACTGGATATTAGGAAAATACACAGAATGGGTGGTCAAACATTGGAAGAGGCTGCCCAGGGAAGTGGTGGAATCACCATCTCTGGAAATGTTAAAAAACATATGGATGTGATGCTTAGGGACTTGTTTAGTGCTGGGTTTTGACAGTGCTGGGCTAATGATTGGACTTGCTGATCACAGAGGTCTTTTCCAACCTTAATAGTTCCATGATTCTAAGTTATATCCAGGATGCAGTATGGCCAAGGTGGGGCTTATTTTGATGGGACTCCCTTAGAGGCAAGACCAGAGCTCAGCGAGTGATTGAACAAGAAGTTTAGTTTGCTTTTGGGGGAAGTAGAGCACTGCAGAGCCTTTGGTCTGTGTTCAGATCTCACAGCATTGCTGTGCTGAGCTCCTGAGATGTGATTCCAGCAAATCCTACTTTTATTGCTTGTGGATAGCTGTCATTATGGGCTGTCCAGTGTTACAGAATGAGAGGGATAGTCATCCAGCAGGCAAGTTCAGGTCGAAGTTGTCTGTGGTGGCCCAGAATCCCAATGTGTTTCACTGAGCATCATCTCTCTGCTTTTTTCCCCTATTACTTAGGTGTGGCACAGCTGTAAAACAAAAAATGCTTAAACTCTATGTAAAAGCTAAACTGTGGTATATTTCCAGGAGGGTTTTATAGATTGAGATGTTTTTAGCATTTCAGAGGTGCATCAATGTAGAATTAAAGTTACCACTGTTAGCATCAAAGAGCTTTGAGCTGCTGAGGGAATCTGTGAAGGTGGCCTTTGCATATTGACTGAATCTTTTTCAAGTTGGGATTTTCCCTCAGATCTAACCTGGGAGGGGGAGCCTGTGAAGATCAGTATTGGCAAGTCAGTAGTGGGTATTGGTTTAAACACTTCCAAGGCAACACAAAGAAAAATTAAATAGATTTCTTCACCCCTTTTTGTGCCATTTGCTGCTGAAGATCTTGCTGGAACTCACAGCCCTTTTTCGGCTTGCCCTGAGGAGGCAAACTGTAGATATCCGGGATTAAAGTAACAACCAAAGAACTTTCTCTCTTTTATGTATGTTTAGGTTATAAGACAATGGAGTATTTCTTCTGGTGGAAGTGATAAAACTAACGTTAGCATAAGTCTGGCTTTTCTTTTGCATCAAAGAGCATTCCAGACCTATCCCAACCCCTTCCATAATGTATGGATCCAAACGTATTCCTCCATCAGCAGGAAACTCCTCGCCTTGTGGGCATGAACAAGGTCATAAGGATCCTGGAATACCCTTGAACCCTTCCTCACCACAGAGCAGAAGGGATATTTACTGGGTCTGGTCCATCTGCCTGCATTGCTGTTGTCTTTGATCTCCTTTTTTAATAAGCAGCCACAAAGTCAAGCTCCCAAGTCTATTTCCAGCCCTCTGGCAGTTTCCCAGCCACTCCTGGCAGCATGTCCCATTGTCCTCAGTCCTTTACAAGATAGGATGCTTTTCCTAATCTTCTCATTCTTCTTCTTTCCTCCTTCAAATCCAAGGTCAGAAAGGTGCTGATGCGACTTGAACTAAGTAAGCTATTGTCTGCACAATACAGACATCCTTTGAGAATTCCTGGGAGTGATACTGACCATTTTTAGGGATCGGTTTGGTCTTTGGTTTTGATATAAATGCTAGTCCTCTTTGTGCCCCAGTGCAGTGGCTAAACTTGATTACCTTATCACAATAAAAACACAGTTGGCAGCATATGAACTGCTGAATTGCCAGATTGTAAGGAAAAACCAACGGACACAGAAACGGCTCTTTTGTCTCTTTAGGAAAAGGGGTTGAAAATTCAACCATCACATGTGTTTACTGTTGAGAATTTCTCCAGCTTCAATGGTAAAACATGATTTTTAAAGGGTCTTCAGCAAAGACCTGAAGGTTTGTCCCAGCACATGTATTTCTGCTCTACAAATATCCTGACACAGGTAAACTTTGGATAAGTGTGACCTTTGTGTACACTGGAAGGATAAAAAAGAATGTCCTTTGCTCACGGTTCCAGAGTTGTTACTGGCAAAGCTGGAAACATAATCAGAGACTTACAGAACTGTTAAGGTTGGAAAAAAACCTCAAAGATCATCAAGTCCAGCCATTAACTCACCACTAAGCCATGTCCCCAAGTGCCACCTCTACATGTCTTTTAAATCCCTCTGGGGATGGTGGATCCAGCACTGCCCTGGGCACCTGTTCCAGTGCTTGACAGCCCTTTCAGTGAAGAAATTTTTCCTGACATCCAGTATCAACCTTCCCTGATGCAACTTGAGGACATTTCCTGTTGTCCTATCACTTTTTACTTGGGAAAAGACACTGACTCCCAAGTGGCTACAACCTCCTTTCAGGTAGTTGCAGGGAGCAATGAGGCTGGGGGGCAGGATTGGGGATGGATTCTGCTTTCCCATCACCCCAAGGAGTTACATCCCCTTTCCACTGAAATCAGGGTGTCCCCACTGTATGACTCTACCATGATCCTTGTGAGTCCCTTCCAACTTAGGATATTCTACTATTCCATGGTAAATTTTTTTCTCCCTTGCAGTCTTCAACTTCAGGTGAGGCAAGGAATGTAGAGATGATTTTTTTTTTCCTTACTCAAATTGAAGTTACAAGGTTGTATGCAGGATTTCTTTTCTCCTTTTATGCTGGAATTTGGGACAGATTATCTCTGTTCACCTGAAGAGACTTTAAATCTAAAAATAACATCTCAGGAACAGCTGGTTGGCTTTGCTCACCCTCCTCCCAAATGACTTGCAGCCAGCCTGTCTGTGCATGTTTCGTGCTGTTGCCCTTCCAATTTTATCCCAGGCCAAACTGGAAGCTGGTGCAGACCCTGAGCAGAAAACTGGATGAGCTGTGTGTGTGTTGAATATTTATCCCCTGGACAGCTTATTTGCAACCAGGAGGCATGAAAGGAGCTAAAGGCTTGGAGACAACCACAACAGGATTTGCATCAAAATACCCACCCATCCGCACCAGGCATCTTGATTAAAATTTAAGGTTTTCTTGGTGTCTGGGATTCACCAAACACCCATTCTTAAGGCGGTGAAAAGCAGTGAGTGGCTTCCACCTGGATCATAAATCTCTTTATGGCAGCTTTAAGGCATATTTTGCTGCCCAAATGGATGCATATTGACATGTGAGGTTGGTACTGGCTCAGACAGCAGAGCTCTTCCTTCCTAATCACTCCCATCACTTTGAGTTGTTCTTTACCTCCTCTATTGCTCGCAAAAAAACTCCCATTGTTGGAAACCATGCTGCAAGTTTGTTTCTCCGTTTAAAAGCCTGACCTTTGCCTGGCAGACTTTAGCTCCAACATGCAATTTCTTTTCCTGTTTCCTCTTAAATACACACAGTTACCAGGTGTATTGGTTTTTCTGTGGCCAGGTTTTGGTGGCAGGGGGGGGGGGGCTGAGGGAGAAGCTTCTTCGAGAAGCTGCTGGAAGTTTCCCCCATGCCCAGGCTGGGCCCGCTGCTGGCCAAGGCCGGGCCAATCAGTAGTTGACAGAACGCCTCTGTGANTTATTATTCCCACATAGAGTCTTGTTTTGCCTGTGACAGTGATTAAGAAAGAATCTGCTGTAGTTATCATAAATAGCGAAACCTCTCGTTATATTCTCTCTCCTCTATAGCTGGGCATGGGGGAGTGAAAAGGTGGCTGTAGTGGGCCCCTGGCACTCAGCCCGGGTTAAACCACTACACCAGGTTCTGAATTCTTGTAGCTGAGAGCTCTTCACATTAAGGCAGAGTAGTGGCTATTTTCAAGCTGCTTTGTACTATACAGGAAGTATTTTCCTGTGCAGATCTGTATTCTCAGGGTAAAGGATCTCCAGCACTGCTACTCCCTGTGAGTTAATTACTAAAGAAATTCCAGTGCTTGGGCTGGACATGGAGAAGGGTTCACATGCTCTGCAACAGCATGGTATGATAGTGGAAGCTTTTGTAGGCTTTATAAAAAGCCAAAGTTTTGCTTCTTCTGTGCTTTAGAAGGAATGGAAGTGACACTCCTGCCTTCCCCCTTTGCAGGAGTCCTTTGATCAGCTCCAATAGAGAAGTTTGAATCACATACATATTCCTCTTTTCTTGCCAGCATCTGGCTTTGCCTTCATTTTAAACAGAGCTCTTTGCTTGTGCGGAGGCCAGCGATTGTCTTATGAACAGAGCTCCAAAATTCCTCTGATTTACTCCTTCTTCCTTATTATCTCCCAGCCATTTTCAGTTCCCTGCAGCTAGAATGGGTTTTGCTTTAGCTGGAGCCCTGTTCCGGAGCTCATATGCAGGATCTGGACTCATACCTCAGACAATCGCAGAATGATTTAAGTTGGGGGCCTTAAATATCCTTGAGTTCCACTCCCCTGCCCTTGGCAGGGACACTTTCCAATATCCCAGCTTTCTCAATGCCCCATCCAGCCTGCCTTGAACAATTCTAGGGGTGGATCCACAGTTTCTCTAGGCAAAAAAACAGCTCTCAAATCCAGTCCCCTATCTCTGTTGGTCCTGAAAAAAACAATTGCTCCAAAATCCATCATAAAATGAGGCAATTTTTTTTCTGCCTTTATATGGCTTTCCTTTTACTCACACTGAGATTGTTCTTAAGTTTCCATTTTGGACACCTGGAAAAATGCCCATTCCAGCAGGACTTGCTTTGGCATCTTACAGAGTGGTGAGAAAAAAGGGAGCATGGATTAACAGGACAAGAGGGAATAGCTTTAAACTGAAGGAGGACAGGTTTAGGTTGGATATTAGGAAGAAATTCTTCCCTGAGAGGGTGGGGAGGCCCTGGCACAGGTTTCCCAGACAAGCTGTCCCTGCCACATCCCTGGAAGTGTCCAAGGCCAGGTCAGATGGGCTTGGAGCCACCTGGGATAGTGGAAGGTGTCCCTGCCCACGGGAGTGGGTTGAAACTGGGTGGTCTTTCAGGTCCCTTCCAACTCAAACCATTCTGTGATTCTGTGAATATTGATCAATATTGCAGCTCATCCCAGTCAGGGCTATGTGTCTCCCTGACCTGCTGTGCTGCATGACAGAGTTAATCCTTTTTCTTGCTGACTACCTCTCTTTTCACTGTCTGACTGGGAAGTCCTGCTCCCAGGTGGGAGAATTTGGCTCCTGTCCAAAGGAATCTCTTTGCATGAGCTGAGGTTGGGGGTGAAGGAGCTCAGATGGTTGTGTCTGTCAGGGTCATTCCTCACTAAGGAATTAGAAAATTGGGAAGTTTTGCTCCTGCTGCTGGCTGGGCATCCCTCTGCAAGGGAAGCACTACTTCTGTGTTGTGTCTCTGTGCCATGTCTTTAATTTTCTCTGCACTCTTCACAGACTTTAGTAACTGGCAAATTTTAAAGGCCAATTAGGGTAGTTTTTACAGGGAAGGGCGCTGCATAAACTAATTATTACTGCAATAAATTCTGTTATGAAAACGACGTCAAGCCTTTATTCATTCAGCCATAAACCATCTGTCAGCTCCCAAGTATCCAAATACCCCTTCACACAGAAATTCACCTCCTTCTGTACATCACCTGACACCTCCTGTCCCAAGGATTAGATATCACTTACTCGTTACTGCTCAGAGAAACACCCTATTCCCTGTATCCTCTGTTCAACACCAGTGGTCACCAGCAGATTGAAGCTCCTGGTTGTTTAGACTCTAAAATCTAAATAATTCTTTATAGAGTCTAAATAAAAAACTCTATTAAAAAAATCATGCTTTGGGTGCTCCTGGTCCTTTTCTGGAGTCCCTGGGTGCCCCCATGAGGTATAAGGCAGCCTTGAGTGTTTTCAGTATTATAGGGAATCTAGCATTGTCCCAAAAAGGATGGGATGTTAATAATCAGGAATACTCTGGAAAACAGTCTCTTCTTCATGCTGGTGGGACCACAGGTTTTGTCTGCAACCTTCAGGCTGTTTAGGAGTCCATGCAAATTGCCATTGAGGGTCTAAGAAAGACTTCCCTTGATCCAGTGCTTGTTCACCTCCAGCTGTGTGAGGCCTCACTGGATTTGGGCTCAGAGCAACCCTTCAAGTGGGATGAACTTCAGAGAATACAGAAGCAAACAACATGTTTTATAGCCCAGTAAATACTGGATATTTCAAGTTTCCTAAGAGTTCCAAGTTAAAATTATTTCTCTTTTTTATTTCTTTTTTTTTTTAATGTGATGAAATTGTGAACAAAGTCAGCGACTTCCTTTTATTTTGATTTTCCCCTAAATGCAAAAAAAAAAAAAAGAAAAATTCTAATCTTTCAATTGCATAAAATTAAAGAACTGCAGCTATTTGTTTCCAAGAAGGAAAGGAAAATGTATCATTCTCTAAAGAAACAAGACAGCTTTCCATTTTCTAATCACTTTTCATGGACATTGATCCAAAGATGGATTAGACAGCGTGAGCCACATTTATCTTTCAAATTCCCTGCTCTATGCTCTGAATAACTTCATTCTGGCCCTAAAGTCATCAATGTCATGGGGAGAGACCATTTGGGTCATGAAATATCCTTCAAGTTGACACTCCAGGCAATGAAAACAGCATGGGAGTAGCTGGTTCTAGGGGAGTTACCACAGAGCGCTCTGTGGAAAGCGCTGAATTTCTCTTCACGTTGTTCAGGATAACTATAAAAATCAGGGATTAAAAAATGGAAACAACATAACCAAACAAAACCTCAAACCCACAAAGCAAACGCAAGGAGATGCAGCTCAGCAGCCTGCAGGTTTCATCATTTTTGCCTAAAGTGTGAAATAGAAGCTGTTCCTTAGAGCAGCCAGTTGTTCTCCTTTGCCATGTTTATGGATGCTGCTCCTAAGGAAAAGAGTTGCACAAGGATTCAGGTGCTCTGGATGAAGCTGGGCTGGGCCCTTGGAGGCAAAATGATGTGCAGAGAAGTGTGGAGGTCAAGGGAGGTGATTGTGCCCCTCTGCTCCACCCTGGTGAGACCCCTCCTGCAGAGCTGCCTCCAGCTCTGGGGTTCTCAGCACAGGAAGGACATGGAGCTGCTGGAGCGAGTCCAGAGGAGGCCGTGAAGATGATTAGAAGGATGAAGCACCTTTCCCATAAGGAAAGGCTGTAAGAGTTTGGATTGTTCATCCCAGAGAAGATAAGGCTTCAGTTAGACCTTAGAGTCCTTCCAGTGCCTAACTGGGTCCCAGAAGAGCTGGAGAGGGACTTTGGACAAGGGCTTGAAGTGCCAGGACAACGGGAAATTCAGACTCCCAGAGTGCAGGGTTGGATGGGATATTGAGAAGAAAATCTTGACAGTGTGGTGAAGCCCTGGCACAGGTTGCCCAGAGAAGCTATGGCTGCCCCATCCTTCAAAGAGTTCAGGGCNCTGGAAAAGTTCAAGGCCAGGTTGGATGGGGCCCTGAGTGGCCTCATCTAGTGAATGGCATCCCTGCCCATGGCAGGGGAGTGTAATGAGATGATCTTTAAGGTCCCTTCCAACCCAAACCATTCTGTGAGGATTCTCTGAAGAGCACAGGGTAGAGAGGTGTCCATTCCACCACCAAGATCTTTCTATAACCACCCAGAGTCCAGCACAGGTGACCCATTGCAGTCTCGCAGGACCAGCTTTAGAAGGAGAGGGTTGTGTAGATTATGTTAATGAACTTTGTCTTTAATAGGGATCTGAGGAGTTTTATTGACAGCATCTTAAATGCCTTTTATCCCAAATCCTCTCCCTCCTCCTTAAAGATTTGCAACCAAAATGAAGGTCATGGCTGACTGATGAAGACTCTGAACACCCCGGGGTGATGAAGACTCCAGATTGCCCTGTGGAGCCGTTTTACCCCACTATGAGTCTGATTGCTCCCTCCTTTACCACCTCCCTGACAGAGCATTCTGCTCCACTGTCCTGGTATCAGGCAGGAACTGATAAACATTTCCTCCATTCCCCATGGCCAGAAGCTCTCAGGCTGTGTCAGGCCAGAGTAATGGTTCTGGCTCTGGCTCTGGCTCTGGGAGTTACTGGCAGAGCAGCCCCTGCTGCTTTCAGCCCCTGTCTCAGGCCATTGCTGGCTGGCTCTGAGGCGCCAGGCCCTGGGCCAGCTCTGGCACCTTTTACAGCTGGATTACACAACTCTCTGTCCAGGATTTTTCTTCTTTTCTATGCATAGCTAAGTTTTCCCTCCTGTCTGCAAGGATTGCTAAGACCCCACAGTGGAGCTGGAGGAAAATGCCAGAGTTGAAGCATGAGCCCAGGGGCTGTCTCTATATGCTGTTCAAGTGTCCAAGACCCCATAAAAACCTTTTCCATATGGAGGGAAAGAAAAGGGGAGCTGTTCCCAGGAGCCTGCTACTAATTCCCAGGGTGCCTCGTGCCAAGAGGAGATTTTTCTTTGTCTCCTAGCATCCTTGCCAGGGCTCAGCCAGGCTGATTAACCTGCTCAGAGATCTGAGCGGGCGCCAAGTCCTTCGCCCAACCCTGAGACAGCACCTCCTCTCACAGTATCACTAAAGAAGTCTTAACTCTTTTCTGAGAAATGGGAAGCTAAAAGCAAGGCTCCCTTCTCCATTTCCTCATTTCCCAGAGCTCCTTTTCATCTTCTAACTGTAAATGGACATCTTTGCAGCCGCTAAGCCAGACAACACATCACAGTGATAAGATGGATCGAAAGTACTACATGGAGTCAGACCCAAGGCCAGTTTCTGTCTCCTCTCCATGGCAGAGTAAAAAGAAGCTCGGAAAAATAAAAGATCCGGACAAGCACACGGTAGTACACCTTCAAATGATCCCCAAGGCTCCATAATTCGTGCTGAGACACTCCCTGGTGCAGAATGGTGTCACTTCATAGAACCACATGGATGTCTCTTTTGCGAATGTTTCCACCTGTTTTCTATAAGTTTGGAATTTTTCCACATGAACAGAGAGATGTGGAAAGGTGGTCTGGAGTTTGGCTCGGCACTGTGTGCAGGTCCAACTTTATTATTGGCTGGAAACTGGCCACTTGCTGCTATTTTCCCTTTGGGCTCTGTGCCCCTGTCCCAGGCAGGGAAACCTTTTCTTGCCCACGGCTGGAGTGTTTTTTGGGGATAATTAACTGTGAAAAGCATCACTCATGGTTGGGATGGAGAAGCTAAGTGCAACAACTCATTTAAAATCTTTGCATGGGCTCCTCTTTCTCTACACACTGAAGAATATACACGTTTTATAGAACCTCCGCCCTCCCCAGAGCCTTGTCTNGCCACTTGCTGCTATTTTCCCTTTGGGCTCTGTGCCCCTGTCCCAGGCAGGGAAACCTTTTCTTGCCCACGGCTGGAGTGTTTTTTGGGGATAATTAACTGTGAAAAGCATCACTCATGGTTGGGATGGAGAAGCTAAGTGCAACAACTCATTTAAAATCTTTGCATGGGCTCCTCTTTCTCTACACACTGAAGAATATACACGTTTTATAGAACCTCCGCCCTCCCCAGAGCCTTGTCTTGGGTGTGTAGCTGCAGAAACCTTGAAAGATACTCTGTGGATCAATATCCATGGTGGGATGCTATGGGATACTGGGCTAACAGCAGTCAATAAAGCCTTGAAGGCTTGGTGTGGAGTTGATGGAAGTGCTTTCAGTTTGAGAGCTGAGCCCCAGCTCATCAAACAGCAGAGGCTCACTAGAGAAACACTGAGCAGGTTCTGCTGCATTTAAATAGCCTATAAATAGCTGTGCTGCATAAGGAATGTGCATCTCTAGAAATGGAATGTGTGTTTAGAAAGACCTCATTGTAACCTCGATTNCTGGAGAGGGACTTTGGACAAGGGCTTGAAGTGCCAGGACAACGGGAAATTCAGACTCCCAGAGTGCAGGGTTGGATGGGATATTGAGAAGAAAATCTTGACAGTGTGGTGAAGCCCTGGCACAGGTTGCCCAGAGAAGCTATGGCTGCCCCATCCTTCAAAGAGTTCAGGGCTGGGTTGGACGGGACGTGGAGCAACCTGGAACAGTGAATGGCATCCCTGCCCATGGCAGGGGAGTGTAATGAGATGATCTTTAAGGTCCCTTCCAACCCAAACCATTCTGTGAGGATTCTCTGAAGAGCACAGGGTAGAGAGGTGTCCATTCCACCACCAAGATCTTTCTATAACCACCCAGAGTCCAGCACAGGTGACCCATTGCAGTCTCGCAGGACCAGCTTTAGAAGGAGAGGGTTGTGTAGATTATGTTAATGAACTTTGTCTTTAATAGGGATCTGAGGAGTTTTATTGACAGCATCTTAAATGCCTTTTATCCCAAATCCTCTCCCTCCTCCTTAAAGATTTGCAACCAAAATGAAGGTCATGGCTGACTGATGAAGACTCTGAACACCCCGGGGTGATGAAGACTCCAGATTGCCCTGTGGAGCCGTTTTACCCCACTATGAGTCTGATTGCTCCCTCCTTTACCACCTCCCTGACAGAGCATTCTGCTCCACTGTCCTGGTATCAGGCAGGAACTGATAAACATTTCCTCCATTCCCCATGGCCAGAAGCTCTCAGGCTGTGTCAGGCCAGAGTAATGGTTCTGGCTCTGGCTCTGGCTCTGGGAGTTACTGGCAGAGCAGCCCCTGCTGCTTTCAGCCCCTGTCTCAGGCCATTGCTGGCTGGCTCTGAGGCGCCAGGCCCTGGGCCAGCTCTGGCACCTTTTACAGCTGGATTACACAACTCTCTGTCCAGGATTTTTCTTCTTTTCTATGCATAGCTAAGTTTTCCCTCCTGTCTGCAAGGATTGCTAAGACCCCACAGTGGAGCTGGAGGAAAATGCCAGAGTTGAAGCATGAGCCCAGGGGCTGTCTCTATATGCTGTTCAAGTGTCCAAGACCCCATAAAAACCTTTTCCATATGGAGGGAAAGAAAAGGGGAGCTGTTCCCAGGAGCCTGCTACTAATTCCCAGGGTGCCTCGTGCCAAGAGGAGATTTTTCTTTGTCTCCTAGCATCCTTGCCAGGGCTCAGCCAGGCTGATTAACCTGCTCAGAGATCTGAGCGGGCGCCAAGTCCTTCGCCCAACCCTGAGACAGCACCTCCTCTCACAGTATCACTAAAGAAGTCTTAACTCTTTTCTGAGAAATGGGAAGCTAAAAGCAAGGCTCCCTTCTCCATTTCCTCATTTCCCAGAGCTCCTTTTCATCTTCTAACTGTAAATGGACATCTTTGCAGCCGCTAAGCCAGACAACACATCACAGTGATAAGATGGATCGAAAGTACTACATGGAGTCAGACCCAAGGCCAGTTTCTGTCTCCTCTCCATGGCAGAGTAAAAAGAAGCTCGGAAAAATAAAAGATCCGGACAAGCACACGGTAGTACACCTTCAAATGATCCCCAAGGCTCCATAATTCGTGCTGAGACACTCCCTGGTGCAGAATGGTGTCACTTCATAGAACCACATGGATGTCTCTTTTGCGAATGTTTCCACCTGTTTTCTATAAGTTTGGAATTTTTCCACATGAACAGAGAGATGTGGAAAGGTGGTCTGGAGTTTGGCTCGGCACTGTGTGCAGGTCCAACTTTATTATTGGCTGGAAACTGGCCACCTTTATCCCTTATATATCCTTCCCTCAGGAAGCCCACGGAGTGCACATAATATTCAAGATATTATTCAAGGTGCATTGCCAACATAACATTTCCTATTTCATTCTTCCTTTCTAATTTTTCTCTTCTTAACAACTCATTTGATGTGTAGGTTTTATCTCCACTGAATAATTATTGTAGACCTTAAGTGTTTTTCTCCAGTGACAGGTCTGATCAGAGGTCATTGCTGTATAATTGGTTTTGTTGAGGGTTTTTTTTTCCCCAGTGTCTGTTCCCCACATGGAATTTCAGCTGCTCTTGCTCACTGGTCCATGACAAGGAGGACTCTGAGGTTGCTGGTCACGTTCAGTGTGCAGGATCAGGTCTGGGTGCACCCTCACAGCATGAAGGAGAGGCTGAAGGTCAGGAATGTGGCAGATGGAGAGATGTTAAAGCAGAGACTGGCTGGGAATAGAATAACGTGCTGAAGGTGGCTGTAAATAACCCTATCAAAGAAGGGCTTTCATTTGGGGGGAAAATGGAATTATTTATGACCTTCATGCATAAGATCATTTGTGCTGTTCTCTGTTAAATAATACAGCTGTGGACATGGGTAACTTTGAAAACTTGTGGCATTCCAGCAATGGTGGGAGAAAACAAAATGTTTTTACTGAAAAATCTGTCCTGACCAAGGTTCACCTTTTGGGAAATCTAGTTTCATTCTATGTTTTGTTCTATGTGTGCTTTTGTCTCTTTGTGAACCTCCTTGCTGCATCTTTTCAGGCAGACTAATGGTCTGCAAAAAGTACTGTAGGTAGAAATTTACCTTCAGGAAGCCTCAAACTTTTGTCTCATTAAGACAAACAGAGATAAATAGGTTTCAATTTTTAGTTGCAGTGGTTCTAAAATAAGTTCCAAAAAAAGATAATGGAACAAGTCAAGAATTTTATCACCTTTTGTGCCCTATTACTATTTATCACCATTGTGATAAATCATGGCATAAAGCAAGAATAACACCAGCAGCATAAGCAAACTCTGTATTGTAGAGTTTAATGAAAACCTCAGATGCAGATTTCAAGAAATGGAATGTTTTACATTATTCTGAGCAATACTTTTACACAACTTTATTAAAAAGAAAAAACAAACCAGCAACTCTCAAAGGACTTTAAAAATGTTATTTTCCTCTCTTTGTATTAAAATAATTTCAGAATGTTTTCACTTTGCATTGAGATGACCTGATTCACCTTGATTGTACATTAGCCACTCTCTAACCACCAAATGCTCTCTGTCAGAGCCTTCTCCCTGGGAGTGGTGAGGATGCAGAAACAACTTCAAGCACATTTTACTTTTATTTTGAAAGATAAAATTTGGAAAAGCAGAATTTGTGGCTTGGGTAATGAAATGAAAGCTGCCCCTGTAGGGATAATTCTACAGCACCTTTCCTGTCAGCACTGCAGTGTGGAGGTGGGAAAAACAACAGGCTTATAAAAATGTCTTGGGAAAGGACAAAATGAGGAGCTAAAGCAACTGGATTAGCATGTAGCAGATGGGCATTTAGGTTTCCTACAGGGCTACAACAATTCTGCAGCATCCTGGAGTACAGTCATGATCCCACGGTCTCGGTGTGGCTTCATCTGGCCTCAGTCAATCCATTTTGGTGACAAGCAGTGAGCTGTAACACATCCTGGGCTGCACATCCCCTGCATGTCTGTCTCCTCACCTTCCCCCAGACTTCTTCTGTCCTTGTTGCCATCCTCCATGCAGCTGCTTTCCTCACAAATGTCCCACTTGCTGCTATTTTCCCTTTGGGCTCTGTGCCCCTGTCCCAGGCAGGGAAACCTTTTCTTGCCCACGGCTGGAGTGTTTTTTGGGGATAATTAACTGTGAAAAGCATCACTCATGGTTGGGATGGAGAAGCTAAGTGCAACAACTCATTTAAAATCTTTGCATGGGCTCCTCTTTCTCTACACACTGAAGAATATACACGTTTTATAGAACCTCCGCCCTCCCCAGAGCCTTGTCTTGGGTGTGTAGCTGCAGAAACCTTGAAAGATACTCTGTGGATCAATATCCATGGTGGGATGCTATGGGATACTGGGCTAACAGCAGTCAATAAAGCCTTGAAGGCTTGGTGTGGAGTTGATGGAAGTGCTTTCAGTTTGAGAGCTGAGCCCCAGCTCATCAAACAGCAGAGGCTCACTAGAGAAACACTGAGCAGGTTCTGCTGCATTTAAATAGCCTATAAATAGCTGTGCTGCATAAGGAATGTGCATCTCTAGAAATGGAATGTGTGTTTAGAAAGACCTCATTGTAACCTCGATTTCACAGGATGATTTGGGTTGGAAAGTACCTTAAAGACCATCTGGTTCCAACCTCCTGACATGGGCGGGGACACCTTCCACTATCCCAGGTTGCTCCAAGCCCCATCCAACCTGACCTTAGACACTTTCAGGGATGGGGCAGCCACAGCTCCTCGGGAAAACCTGTGCAAGGGCCTCACTACCCTTACAGGGAAGAATTTCTTCTCAATACCCAGTCTAAACCTACTCTCTCATTATAAAGCTATTCCCCCTTGCCTATCATTATGTGTCCTTTTAAAAGTAGGAAAAAAATCTAAATTCTCAAAATCACGTTCAATTTTTCAGTGGAAATGCAAGTGGCAGAAGTTGAGCTGAAACCCAAAATACCTAGGCATTAGTTGGTAGATATAGCAATGGATCGAAAAACAATGTTTTCTTCCTGCCAATAGACAGTTTGCACAACAAGTGTCATTTTCATTGAATTTCCACTTTATTTTGGATATGGATCTGCACAGAAAAAACATCTCTTTGATACAAGAAGAGGTAAAACCATTGTATTTGTTGTGTTGGCACTAACCTTTCTTTCTCTCTCTTCTTTCGTACACTTTCTTCCTCTTGCAGCAAGAAAAACAGCAGACACCAAACAAGAGACCCTGGGAAGGCATCAGGAAAGTCCAGTCCCCACCATCATGGGTTAAAAAGGACATCGAACCTGTGGCACAGTCTCCCCTAGAACTAAAAACTGTAGAGTGGGAGAAAACAGGGGCCACCATCCCCTTGGTGGGACAAGACATTATTGACCTTCAGACAGAGGTCTGAGCAGAAAGGGAAGAAAAAGGACTCTTTTTTTTTTCCGGAAAACAAACAAAACAAACAAAAACCACGTTTTAAAGAAATGATTAAATTAAATCGGAACCGAGCAAGAGAAGTGTTTGGTTTCTTTTGAAACCTTTGGTAAGATGGAGTAACTTTTGTATTGTTCTCAGCAGAGAGGGGGGAAATATTACTTTATAGAGTATAGTAGCTGTAGGTTCAGGACAACACGAGCTTTCCCAGGTAGGACTGGAAAAGAAGTGAGCCTGGAAAAGAGCAAGGAGAAGGAAGAGGGTGGGGAGGGGCTGCAGGGGACAAGCTCTGCCAAGATGCTTTTGGTAGCCTTCCTGCTCTGCCACTGGGAGGTGTGGAAGGACTCCCAGCAGCCACCACAAAGGGCCAAGAAGATCAAGGCTGTTTGGGGACCACGAGAGGGGACATCAGCGGGAGCCTCGCTGGGATATGCTCTGGCTGGGGGAGACCCAGCCTTGAGGGTCCAGGGCATCTCTTGCCGCTCCTTGCCCCCCACCTCTCCTTCACCAGCTCATCCAAGGGGGAAGGAGATGGGATGCACTGAGAAGAGGTTCCCACTCCTTTGTGCCACACCGTGACCTGGCGTCTTGGCACATCCACATCCATGGAGCCTGGAGGGGGAAGTGGTGATGTCATCCGTGGCTCAGGTGGAGAGGTGAGGTGGGGCGTCCTCCTTTCATCCCTCCACAGAGGAGCTTCTGCACACCCTGAGGAATGGGACAGGCACGGGAGGACAGGACCACCTACAAATCCTGCTTGCCCCGTCTCCAGAGAGAGGGTGGAAGGTGTTAGAAAACAGACCAACAGGAGGAATGTAGGTCGTTTCATTGACTGTTAAATAGATAAACTCAGCAGGGGCCTTGCAAAGGTCCTCTTGGCCTCATCCTTTTTTTTTTTCTTTTCCTGTTATTTTTCCTTGCTTTCGGACTCAGATTTATTCCAAGCTGCCCCTCCCTGGAAAACAGAGAGAGAAAGAGGGAAAGACAGAGCTGCCGATGTACCTTGAGATATTGGAGTACAGAGACGTTGCCTTAGGACATTGAGACAAACTGACAACACGAATAACGTCCACTTGGAAACAAACAAAAAACAAACAAAATAATCTATTTTTTTCCTTCTTCTTTTCTTTTCTTCAATAAAAAGAGAACTTGAAACCCGAGACCTTTCTTTTCTTTGGCTCTTGTCATTTCGAATGCCTTTCTGTGCCATAGGATTGCGCAGGCATGGGGTGAGGATGCCACCTGCTGAAGGTGGAAGGCAAGTTTTGCTCCATGGAATGTTTGGGATGGTGGGAGCACACAGCCCCTTCGCTGCTGGCTTGTAATGTTTTGCTTTGTTTTATTCAGTTTGGGCTTTGGTTATTTTCCCCTCTCTAGCTCCTCTCCTCCCTCCCCACTGCCCAGAGCAGGTTTGTGGTCCTACAAGAAGGAAGAGGTGGAGCTGGTCAGGAGAGCATGATACTCCTTATCATAAAACGTTGTATTTTCATTTCACCAAGAAAAAAAACCCCTGTTTTTTCCTTAAAGATTTCTCAAGGCTATTTACAAAATATAAGATACCTACATTTCACCCCAAAATGTTGTGCAATATTTTTATCATTTAAAAATATACACTGGCATTACACACAGATTTTATTTTTTATTATTTTTATCATTCCCAGCACTGTCTGGCTGTTGTTTGGAACAGCGCTCCAAGTTCTGGAGATGGTTGGTGACAAACCTCTGGTTGTGAGTGACCAAATAGTGCCAGACAGCAGCAAAGCTTGAACAGGGTCTGAGTTAACTACTGTGTGCTTGGGTCTCTTTTTAATAAAAAGGAACAAACCTCACATTTTTAGGGAGAAAGTACCAATGGATGCAAGAAGCAAAACAATCACTGACCCCAGTTGTGCTTCCCCCACAGGGAGATGTTGCTTCAGCTTTCCTTTGGGCCACCTGGGTGATCTCTAAGGACAATGGCACTTACTGTGCCATTAAACAGAATATGAAGGATGGAAAGGAAAACTTAAAAAAATCCAAATAGTTAAAAAATAGAGAAAGTGGTTCCTTATGAAACTGTGATATTATTGCTCAATTTTAGATTATTCTATGAAACAGGAAAGCACAAAGGCCTCCCTCAGATGCCGGGTTGTATGATATTGTAATTATTATAATTACACACTGAATTTTAGCATACAGATATCTTTCTACTGTGTTTTAATCCACTTTTTTTTTTTCCCCTCCTTCTCCTGCCTTCCTTCCCCTGCCCTCTTCACTCTGACCTTCCCCATCCACCCATTCACTCCAGCCGACTTTGCAGGACATTAAGGATGTTATGTAATTACAGAGATAAATGTTTGTTTGAAAACTGTTGATATTCGAATTTTTCTGCTCAGCTCCTCTGATTAATTCTGTTTTCCCATGCCCTGCCCCATCCCATGCCTTCCCCTCCTGTGTTTGTCTTTTTTTTTTTGTTTTTTCCTGTACAGTTTTCAGAGCACAAAATGAATGTGTCTTATTTCTAATAAAAGAGGTGTAAACTCCAGCCCTGTCTGTTTTTAAAAGCGCCCCACGTGTGGTTTGCCTCGGTCCTGGGTGCTGGGAAACACCTCTCCTGGCCCCACAGGCTGCAGCTTGACTCTGTTCTGAAAAGGTCATAGCCAGGGGCTAAACTTACCCAATGTTTAGCTTTATAACTTCTTGACACTTCTAAAAATACATCCCCCTATGATATGTATTTCCAGGACATGAGGAATTCCCTTTTCTGTGATTGACTGCCTGTTTTTCTGCAGGTATCTCACACCTACACCCTGATGCCTCTTTCCCAGTATCATATGATGTGAAGGACTGAGATGTAACACAGGTCTGGCAGCATTTCTGGCAGAGGGCAGGGATGTTGGGATCTAGTTTTCAAAGGGGCCAGGGTAGTGCTGAGCCAATCATAGAATTACAGGGTTGTTTGGGTTGGGAAGGACTTTAAAGATCATCTCATTCCAACCCCCCTATCATGGGCAGGGACGATTTCCATTACCCTAGGTTGCTTCAAGCCCCATCCAGCCTGGTCTCTTCTCTGGTCAAGCTGTGCCAGAGCCTCCCTACACTCACAGGGGAGAATTTCTTCCCAATATCCAATCTAAATCTACTCTGTAATTTTTAATCCATTCCTCCTTCTGCTATCACTACATGCCCTTGCAAGAAGTAGTTCTCCAGGATTTTTGTTGGTCCTCTTCAGGTACTGGAAGACTCAACCTTACCTGAATTTCCCTGCTACCTCCTGCATAACCAGGCTGGCCATGAGCAGGACCAAGGCTCAGTGAAAAGGGGGATTAAGAATATCCCTCAAAAAAGGTGAGAAGACATTAATTGAGTGATGAATTAATCACTTTCTTGGCGTTTAATCCTTGAATGCCTGAAGTCTTCCAGCTAGAGAATGTATCCTTATCTCCCTGACTGCTCCATCTCTGACAGATATTAGTTTTAAAGGCAGGAGGCTTAGGCCTTGTCAGATGGGATCCAGGACTACTGCTTTCCAGAGCCTTCATCCAAAGCCAACAAGGCCCTGTAGGTCCCCAGATGCAATAACTTCTCGTTTCCTGACTGAAATGAATAGGATATCCTGAAGCATCTGGGATGACTGCAGAGGTTTGGGACTGCCTGGAGGCTCTTGGCTGAGTCCCCCCCTCCCTGAGCCATGGTCCAAGACTTCTTCAATCAGCAGCATCTGATGGTGAGTCCCAGGGCCTCTACATCCCTCAGGAATGTTTCTTGCCCTACCTCTCCCATACCATAATCCTTGGTAGATTTGGCAGTGCTGGGATAATGGTTGGACTTGATGATCTTCAAGGTCTTTCTCCACCAGAATATTTCAATATTTGTGTGACATTAACGGGCAGAAGGGAAATACTCAGCACCAGACCCCACATGAGGTGATGGGCTGGGAGGACAGGAGCGCCCAAACCTCAAATCACAGTCCTGGAGATGATCAGGACGTCCTGCAGCATCTCGCCAGAGGGAGCTGGAAGGAAGGAACGTTTTCCCCTACTCTGTTCATGAGACTGTCAATAACAGCACTGCCAAGTGTGGTGGATGCAGGAGATCAGTGTATGTAAGGCTGGTTTTGGTTTGTAGTGTGGTGGGTCTTCATGGGAGAGTCACTGGATAGGTCAGCTTGGAAAAGAACTCATAAAGTCCTACTGAGCTGTCCTACGTCCTTGTGATCCTGCCTTGCAGCCACCCTGGGAACAACTGTTGCAGCCTTCCAGCACTAAAGGTGCTTTTAAAAAGAAAGAGAGTGACTTTTTCATGGGGAGATAGTGATAAGACAAGGGGGAAGGATTTAAAACTGAAAGAAGAGAGATTAGATGCTAGGAAGTAATTCTTTGCTCTGAGGGTGGTGAGGCCCTGGCACAGGTTGCCCAGAGAAGCTGTGGCTGCCCCATCCCTGGAAGTGTTCAAGGCCAGGTTGGATGGGGCTTGGAGCAACCTGGGATGGTGGAAGGTGTCCCTGCCCATGGCAGAGGGGTGGAAATAGGTGGTCTTTCAGGTCCCTTCCAACCCAAACCATTCCATGATTCTATATACACCATGATCTCACAAGGAGGAAGCACAGGAACGCTGTGGAGGTGGATGAAGGATACGTTGCACATGCAAGAAACTATGTCTTGATTGCTACAGTGTGAAAACATGGCTGTGCTGGAAGATTGTGAAGAATCTGAAAATTGAAGAAAATGCAAAGCATGTGACAGATACACTTGACTTCTTAACCAAAGCAGCAGTAGTTTGGTGCAGAATCCAAAGGAGGGGAAGTCCTAAGCTGTACCCAGGCCAAGAACTCCTCCAGAAAAACCACAAAGGAGAGGAGTGATCCCATGAACATCAGTGCATGTGAGCTTGGAACAACAGTCAACACAAATTGCAGATGGCTTTTCCAACATTCATTTATCAAGGAACAAAGCAAGCTGTGGTTACAAGGAATTTCATTCACATCTTTCCATTTTTATGCAATTTGACTCTGAGCCAACCACCTCATGAATGTGACAGCCCAACTGAACCTTCTTACCTGTTACGATGGTGATCTTCCCTTGAGCTGGGGCAGCTCTCAAGGTTGCTCCTCGAGGCAGAGAGGATGTTTTACCAACGTTGGACCTTTGGATGAGCCCAGTTTGAGTTGTTCCTGAATTGCAACTGGACTGTGTGCCAGTTAAGTCACCCCTTGAGCAGAGATACTTCTCTAAGTTTGAGATTCCTTAACTGAGACTGAGAGATCCTTCCTTGCCCAAGGTGGAGAAATCCTTTACTCAGTAAGTTGCTGATAACAGGCTGAATTAATAACAATAAACCATTACTAATCCATGTAGTTACTCAGTATCATTATAAACTTTGTGTAGATAATTCCTTCAGACATAAACCATTGTCCAAATCTGAGGCTGAGACCGGACCATCAGCAGTTTAGAAAGCAAGGGGGCCCACTCTGAACCTTGTGACTCAGCAGGAGAATTTCCCTTACCCATTTGTGTCTCAAATCTCTCTAAATCCTTTTAGCTCCATCCTAACTCAGTTTTCCTTTGTATATTTCTTCCATTAATTAAGTAATGGTAAGCCTTGACATTGAATTTTTTAAGCTGCACTTTCACAACATCATATTAAACCCACTTTTAGTAATGCTTTTAACAGCAGTCCTTTCATTGATCTAAATAATCCATTCACCAAAGCTGTCCACATAGGAAAAGGCCCCTATGGAGCAGGAGAACATTCCTAGAAGATCTGGAACCAGGGAAGGAAGTTACACTCTGCAGTTCTCTCTCTTTTGTGGCTGAAGGAATTGCTTGGGCTCCCTGTGCTCCTGGTCTGAGGTGTCCAAGATGAGGCAGGACCTGAGGTTCTTGACCTCCCGTTGGGACAAGACCTAAACAGAAAGGAAAAGAAAGAAGATGCCTCTTGGTGGTTTTGCTTCATAGTTTCCACAACTCACTCCTACCAGGAAGAAGTCAGAGTCCTCAAGGGATCCATATTGGCCTCTCAGGGTACTTGCTTGCTCAGATCTATTTTCATTCCTGATTTTCAAAAAAAATGTTCATGTATTGGAGTCTATTTATGCCCTTTGGTTAAGTCACATTTCTCCCAAGCCTTCGAGATGACACCATGGAAGACAAGCACAATTCCTGAGCTGGGGCCATGCAGAACTTTGTGTTAGATGGTTAAAAAAATTCCTCCCTGACATTAAAAACATAAGAATCCTTTTAGCACATGATGCTGAACAGAGAAACTCCATGCTGATCGTATGTGCATTATTAGAGTAATGACCACCACTCGTTGCACTGGCTCATTAGCAAGCCGAGCAGTTTTTTTGGCAGTAATGCCAAAAATAGGCCCATGGGAATGAAGTGGTGAGTTTGCAGTCGCTGTTCAGTCTCTCCACTGATCATCTCAAGTCAACCACACAACCTCAGCCACCTTCCTTAACCCTAAAAACTCTATTTGGAGGCCAAGATGGGCCTTGCTCGTCTTGTTCTCTGTCCCAAATCCACCAAAAATGTGGTTTGGCACATTAGTGAGGAGGAATATGGATTCTGAAGAGACCACACAGGCACCATGATAACCAGAAGAGCTGTGGCAACTTGACAGATGAAGTTCCTCCTGAATAAAGACCCCATCATGCAGCTGCTTCTTTGAAAAGCAACATTTCTTGGTTATTGAGGAGGTTGCAAGAGATTCTTGAGCTTCTACATTGGGAAGGAAAGGAGAGATGTTGTATTTTTGCAGGAAACAGAGGACAGATTATTCTGATGATCAGCTGAGACCTTTTAGCAGCCTTCCAGTACCTAAAGTGTCTACAAGAGCTGGAAAGGGACTTTGGATAAGGACATGGAGTGATAGGACAAGGGCTTCAGTTTAAATGGCACAAAACTGAAGGAAGGAAAGGGTTAGATTAGATATTAGGAACAAATTCTTGACTGTGAGAGTGGTAAGGTGTTGGCACAGGTTGCCCAGAGATATTGTGGCTGCCCCATCCCTGGAAGTGTTCAAGGCCAGGTTGGACATGACTTGGAGCAATCTGGGATAGTGGAAGGTGTCCCTGCCCATGGAAGGGGGGTTGGAATGAGATGATCTTTAAGGTCCTTTCCATCCCAAGCCATTCCATGTTTCTGTGAGGATTTTGTGATTTATGCAGTACACAGCACGATGGAAGCTGTGATTTTTGTTCCCTCTAGTGGTAATTATGAGCTTCAAAGCCACGGAAATTCAAAATTCAAACACAGCACTTCTCAGCAGTACTTGACAAGTGTTTTGTCCAAAGGTAAATCAATGACCAAAGAAAATTATGCAAATCCAGGGAATGATTGGAAAGCACAAGAGAATGAAGGTAGCAAATTCTGCAGGAAGTAAGAGAAGTGCAGGGGAGATTCTGTTGAGGAGAGATAATTAAATGAAAGGGCAAATCATCCTCTCCTGATCTGTGTGAGTCGAGGGTTTCAGGGAATGGACAATCAAAGAGTTGCTTAATGTATATCAGGAGTTTCTTGGCTTTGATCAATTGTTTGAAATAATTGGCACCTTCTTCACATTACCTCATGTTTGAACCCATTATTAATATTGTAGCTCAAGCTTTGAGGCCTTGGCCAACACAGGTTTCCATCACTTGTGGGTGGTTTACATTTACATGAGGAATAAGAGGCCATGTCTTCTTCAAAGGGCTGGAAACCTGCGTGGAATACAGGAGCACAGAGGAAAGGCAGAGAAGCTTGACTTTAGCATAGAAAATTCGCATCAGAAGGAAAGACTAAATTCTGGCCATCTGTTTCCTCCACAGAAATGCTTTAGGCCAAGCTATGGCCCCATTTTAGGTGCAAAATCCTCTCAGTCAGTTTTGCTGAATTTTCTGGAAGAGGATGAAGGCACAGAAAGAATTGCTGGGTGTCAGTTGCTGCCCATGAAATAAACTCCCTTCTGACCTGAGGGTTGTAAAGCATCTCAAAGATCTTTTAGCCAACCCCCTTGCCATGGACAGGGACATCTGAGATGGGGAAGGGTTGGTATTTCAGGATTGACACATAATGTTAGTTATCAAAAGAAAGCAATTTAAAATCCTGGCCTCATTGAGTCTCTCAGTCCAGCTATGCCAGGACAGTGCAAATCAATTGGTGTATAAAAGCTCAGCTCTGTTCAGTCCTAGACAGGGCTTTGGACCCATTATAAGAATCAGTAAAGACCAAAGTAAACAGAAAATGGATCACACTGCATAGATAATCAGTCCCAGAGTTCTTTTCCGTACTAATTAATTATCTTCCTTAAGTAAAGCACCTGACTTCCCTGAGCTTAGGTGTGTGACCAGAATAATTTGTCTATTCCCAGCAAAGTATCTCATAGGCTTGTTGCACTGTGTACTGGTGGAGAAAATGAGAATTCACGGGGGTGGTGGATAAAAAAAGGTGCTGGAAAGTAAAAGACTATGATTGGAGCAGGGCACAAGTCAGTAATAATGTTCTTCAGTTAAGCTGAATATTCATTTAATATGTTTATTTGAAGCCTTGGAACAAAAAAATAAACAAAAAAAGAGTTGTGTTTGCCAATAAAAGATTTGGAGGCAAAACTTTGAAGGACGTTGTCAATAGAGAGAAGGATTGAGACATCATCCGAGGAGAACTGGATTCCTGGTGAGACCAAGGAGAGGAACGGATTAACATTTCATAGTACAAAGCTCATGATCAAGCTCAGTTCAGAGCTCGTGCTGCAGCCTGGGGTCTCAACAGATGGGAGTGACAAGGGACAGAGGCTTGGATGAATTCAGGACAATCTCCAATCAGAGAAAAATAAAATGCCAAATGTGGGGTGAACCAGGAAAGACCTTTCCAGAAATAGCAAAGAAGAGGAAATGATTTTTTGCAAGAACGTGGTAAAATTTCTTTGGAATACTGTGTGTGTCCAGGCACTGAGCAGTCCTGGTGTTGCACAAGATCCTGGTGCCTCCTTGGTGGTGAGACCAGTGCAACCAGTCACTCATGGTCAGAGAGGAAGAGTTCAAATTTGGAAGGGCTATTGAAAAGCTCAGAAAAACTCTAGAGAGAGTTTTTTCCACATGGACATGCTGGAAGAGTCTGAATCTTTTAACATGTTTAAAACATGTCAAGAGGATCATGAGTGTTGCTGATGACTGTTGTTGAAGAGAAGGAGGGAACAGCAAAAAAGAACAAGAATTCTTTACCTTGAAGGGCACGGATGGTGTAGGAGTCCTTGATTATAAAGACAGAAATGAAAAACAAAAAATCATTAGGAATAATATCCAATATATGTGTGATCAGGGGCAGGGCTTGAGCTGCAGCCTAGGAGGTTGGAAGTCCTTTACCGTTCATGAAACACTGGATCTATTGCTGTTAATACAAGATTTCTTAATATTTCTGTGTTTAAAAGAGGATAATGGTCAAAATTCACCCAAATAGCGCCTTCAAAACCCAAGGGTCCAGTCTGGACTTAGCAGTGGTTTCTCCCTTTGATGCCATAAACCACAAAATCTGGCAGCACAAAAGAATTCTGGTCAACAAGATATTGAAGGAAGAGCTTCTCTAAAGAGATGGGGCTGCCTTTAAAGGTGAAAGTGCATGACTGCTCTGTAAGTTCCTTTTTTTGGGTATTAATTGCTAGGAATCTCGGAGTGTAAAGGACTGGTATTAATCACTGCAAGTAGTAACCTTTCCATACCAACCTAAACTGTTCTCACTGGCATGGGGAAATCCAGGAATTGTCAAAAATTAGCAAATAGAGAGATTTCCTGTTCTAAATAACTGACCCTTTGTGTCCCCTGCAGAGTATCTGGAGTAGGAGACCCAAATTCCTGTCCCTTTCTGTTTATTTTAGTTCATAATCCCAGTGGATGCTTGTAGCAGCACGGGTTGGAATTGCCACTCTGCCATTTAGAAACCATACCTTAATTTCCATCCTCAATTTTTCCATTTCTTATCTTTATAATCAGGTACTTTTACACCACCAGTGCCCTTCTGGTTAAAGAATTCTTTTTCTCTCTTGCTGTTCCCTCCTTCTCTTCAACAGTTATCACTGGAAAGGAACAAAAGGGATCAAAATACCTCATTTTACCTTGTCAATGAATCCTAACTCCAGTAAGAAAACAGACAATTTTTTTTCTTTCAAAGACTTTCCCTTGGAGATCAGCATGTTTTTTCCTTTGATCCTTTGGGAATCCTCAAGCAAGAGACTGGAAATAACCCAGGACCTTTATAGTTCCATTGTATTCCCAACCTGTCCTCTGGATATGGGCAGGTTCATACCAGCCTTGCCCTGTTCAGGTCCTCAGAGACTCTTCACAAAGTGGAAAAGGGATCTGAGTGGTGCCATTTCCTTGTCCCATCTTGTCCTTCCAGGAAAAGCTATGAAGAAGAAAATCAGGGAACACTGGGGGAGAGAGAAGAAAAGGAGGGAACTTTTTTTGCCTTTCTCAGGCTTGACGAATTATAAAACTTCTTCGAAAGGCTCCAACTGAGCAGGTGAGGGGCTGAGATGAAACAACAACTTAATCCATGGGGATGAACTCCATCAATGATCCAATTATTTAGGATTTGATGTCTTTTGTGTTTTGAGTTGGCATTTCCTGTCGCTGTGTGTGGAGATGGACAGCATTTTGCACCAGTGAATTTGGAGAAGAACTGCCTTGATTTACAAAGGAAAACGATTAACATATAAATTGGTACCATAGGTTAGTGAGCAGCACAGCCAGAGCTGAGTAAATCAGCAGGGCTGGGACTGTGGGGAGGAGGCAAATTAAAGTCTCTGCTCATAGGACTCACTTTGGAGTGGCTGCAAGAGAAAATTAAAGTCATTTTTTTGTTGACTTTATTTATCTTTGATTATTTTTCACTTGATGCTGCTTTAATTTCTGCCTCCTCCTCTCTTCTCCTGACACCCCTCTGTCCCTTTGTCAATCACTTGTTCTGTGATGGGATCCAACATGTCCATCCAGCCCTGCAGAGCCTGATTATTTCTCATGTAACACTGACTAGTGAAATCAATGCACACCTTCCTTCTTTTTCCTGGATGGTTTGTCTTTGTGTCCCATCCCCTTTGCCCTTTCTTCCTGACCTCTCATCTTTTCCACAGTGTCTTTTTTATGTGTTTCCCTGCTGCATCTCTCACTCCCTCTTCCTTTTCTCACGAGAAAGTGAGCCAAACTCCAGGTGTACAAAGACAGTAAGAGCTGAGGTGGTTGGTTTCCCTGGGCTGTTCCAGTCATATTCCTCTCTCTCTACACTTGGAAATTGCTCTTAACAACACTCCTCTTTGTTTTTGAGCTCTGAAGATTAAGTTACAGACTTAGTGCTGAAAAGAGTGTCCCTTGGATGGAGACAGACCCAATATTTATCCCAAAATGCAGGATGCACCAGTGGTGAGCCATTGCCTTTCCTGTTGTCCAGCTGCACAAACGGTGTAATCCAACCACCAGGACACAAAGTTGTTGCAACCAGGGAATCACTTTTTCATGGTCCCATCCTGCTATGGATTTTCTCCCTTTTCACCTTTTCCTTCATTCCCTACTCAGTCTCCCTTGAAACAAACTCTTCTAATGGTGCCTTTCTTTCATGAGGAAAAACTTTTCCTCCCAGCAATGTGCTAAGTAGAAATACAGATTCCTAAACATGTAGATTGGAGGGGAACTCTGGAAAACTCTGATCTAGCTTATCTGCCTTCCCTGGGGAGCCCCCAATATCCATTGCACAACTGTCCCACCATATCTCCATTATTTCAGGGATCCTGTGCAGCAGATCTCTCCCTCTCTTTGCTTGTCTTCCACACATTTGAGCACAAACATGGGAATAGCAAAATTTTCTCACCTTTTTTCATCCTTCCTCTAGCCTTTTTCTCCCCCATCCCTTTCCCTTATGTATTTACTACTCTGTCCTCTCATTCCCTGAAATACCCATCAGCTCATACCACCATCCTCCGAAATACCTAATTTAAAGCCTTCCTTTCCATACTGGCGAAATTACTGGATAAGATATTTTTACCCTGCTTTATCAAATGGCTCCCACCCTCTAAGTCTCATCCTGGGTCCTGAAAGAGGGATTTTTCTCTTAAAACACGACTGGTGCCTGCTGGGGGTTTATAAGAAAAATGATCAAGCCTTTTATTTTTAGGAACCAACTTACCAGGGAAAGCACAAAGAAGCTGTTGACTACAGTGACCCCAAAAAGCTACCAAAATAACTAGTTTTTTAACTCACTAAAGATTACAGACAATACAAATGTCCCAGGGCCTGCTCAAATCTCTGTTCTGGTTCAATCAAAATGATGACATTTGGGTTGTCTCTTAAAAAATACAGATATGGAGGTTAATGCACTTGAGCCCCCAGCCATGCTTGGGTCTTCCAAGAGAGTTTGGCTTCTTACCCTGCCCTGGAAGCTGTGCTTTGCTCCAGGAGTTTTATTTCTGTTCACACTATCAAAGATGAACTTAGGCCAAGAAAGGACCATCTCCCTTTGCATTCTTGTACATTCATGTTTAGTCACTGTGGGCAGCAGCAGAGAGCAGGGAACACCTCCAGGCTGGCTTATGGGCTACAAAAGCATCTTCCTTCTTTCCTAGTTTTATTCAGAGGAAGGCGATTTCAAAAGAAAAATTGGTTTAATAAAGAACTGGAGTAGCTCTACATTTATCTGCATAGTATGGATTTTATTTGGTCCATGCAAAACCTAGAGAAACTCAGTTTTAAAAATTATAGAATGACTTTGATTGTAAGGGACCTTAAACATCATTTTGTTTCAACCCTCCTGCCATGGGCAGGGACACCTTCCACTATCCCAGGTCGCTCCAAGCCCCATCCAACCTGGCCTTAAACACTTTGAGGGAAGGGACATCCACAGTTTATCTATAGATGAGAATGTATGAATCCAAAGAAAAAGGTTCCATGGGAAGATGTTGCAAAGAAACAAGGAATGAAACTGTCCCTACAATGCTGAATTACAGCTGCCCTTGACAAAGGCATTATTTTTACCACATAAATTCCAGCTTTAAACAGGACTTTTTTGCCTTATCAGGACAGGTGAGATCTTTTTTATTATTATTTCTTTTATTTTGTGCTTTCAAATGTAGACCAGAAAAATGAATCAGTTTCTCCTCTCATTAATTTTTCACATATGAAGTTCCTGGTGTATTTTCTCACCCTGAAATGAACCACCTCAGCCCCATCAGCTGTGCTGTAACATTGATATGAAAGAAAAACTGACAGAAATGTTTCCTCTGAGCATTCAAAGGGAAGAGAGTTCTAAATACAAACCCAAACGGCCTTTTCTGGAGCAATGGAAAGCCTCTTGCTTGAGTTAAATGATCAGAGCCCAGGTAGAGGGCTGGCACAGATATCCTTGGAGATGGACTTTTGGAAAATTTGCCCTTTTGTGGTGATTCTATAATCTCAGCCTCAAGACTTTGGGCAGAACATTTGTGAATTGGTTGAAGAAAACTTGTTGAATTGGGTGCAACCACTGGCACCTGAGCTGGTGATTCCAGACTCCTGTGGTAGACCATGGAGAGCTACTCAACCTTAGCAATGGAGTTTGGAACATCCTGGCACGGACACTCCAATTAAGTCACTTGAATCACTTGTCACATGCACCTTTTTCTCTCTGCACTCTAAAAGGGGTGACCATTTTGTAGGAAGATAAACTGCAATTCCGTAAATAAATATGAAATTAGTCCAGTTCTGCATCTAATTTCTCTGTGATCAATTCTAATTGTGCTTCTCATTAACTGTGTATTGATCAGGTTGGTTCAGAAGAGTGTAAATTATTGAAGAATCACAGAATCATGGAATGGTTTCGGTTGGAAAGGACCTTAAACACCATCTGGTTCCAACTCCACTGCAATGGGCAGGGACACCTTCCTCTAGGTGCTGCTCAGGGCCCTTCAGTGATCCTGAAGGTCCCTTCCAACCCAAAATATCCTATGATCCCATGAAATGCATGGTTTCCTGGGATGCTTTCCAACAAAACAAGGGCACTTCAGCTGTCTCTCATCCTTTCAGAGGGATCAGCCAGGACTGTACTTTGATGCTCAAAACTAATGCCAATTAGGAATCAATTGGTGAGCTCATGGCATTTCTGGAGTGGAAAGTATGACCTGTGCTTACTTTGTTGCTCCTTTGGTAAATCCAAGCCCTGGATTCTTGGATGTGTTGTTCCAGACTGCCCAGGGAAATGGTGGAATCACTAGCCCTGGAAGTGTTCAAAAAAGAGGTAGATATGGCACTTTGGGATATAGTTTAGTGGGAATGGTGTTCACTTAAAGGTTGGATTTGATGATCCTGGAGGTCTTTTCCAACCTAAATGATTCTGTGTTTCTGTAGCAGATACATTGCTCCATTTCTTTTCCATGACACATATGGAAATCTAATTGGGAATCCCGTATTTCAGGTCACAAACACTGTGCTCTGTCTACACAAAGGAGTTGCATTTTATTCTCTATTCTGAGATAAATGATTCCTTAAATCAGCAGAAAATGATTCTGTCAGCTCTTGCCCATAGCTCGATCCTTATGTCCAGTTATAAAATGCATCCTTTCAGCACTGGAGGTTAATGTTATATCAGGCAAACGGAACAAGTTGTTTATTCATCCTGCAGGTCCCACTCCAGTGCATCAGGATACAATTTCTTTCTAAGATGCACTTTGAAATCTTGTTGAGCCCCATCTGACATTACAAAGAGTCTTCTGTATGAAGAGAGACTGAGATACACTTCAATTGCCAACACAAATGGTGGTTAAACATCAGGTCGTTGCTCCCTGTCAATTGTCATCTTAGGAAAATGCTCTTATGACTTCTTTTCAATTTAGACTCCCTTGCCTGTCCCCTTTTTCCAGGTGCCCATTATTCCCCAAGGAAATTACAGTAACATGTCAAGATTCAGAAAAGAATATCCTCATCCTCTGAATTCCAATATTGGGGTTCTTAATAAAAAAATCAATCTGACAAAAATCTTTTAGCCTTTTTTTTTTTTTTTTTTAAATCCTTTTGTCCTACCAGGGCATTCCTTTCAGGATGCATTAAGATTTACCATTTCATTTTCTAGCAGTTTATTGCTGAGTTACAAATGGGAGAAGATTATTTTTCCAAGTGCTTACTAGTAAAGAGTTCTGCTGGTTATGTGGCAAGAAAGAGTATTAAAAGAAATTCCCCTAAACACTAAACAAACTTTAATGTGCATGTAAATGTAAAGAAAAACAGTTGTTTAAAATATGTTATACAGAGTGAGAGGCACAGCAGAAAACCCATCTCTGGAGGTTTTCATAGGTTGCAGAAACTGATTTTATTATCTGTTTGTGTTTTTTTTTCTTTCAAAAACATCTTTCATGCAGAACATGGTGATAGTGTAGGAAGAAAGTTCACACACCTGAGGAAGAACTCAAAGGAGTTTTTTCTTTTTTATCAAATTTTCTGCCTTGTTAAGCTAAGGCTTAATTTGTTCCTGTGCAAGAGATCCATAAGATGCTGCAAAGACCCAGCTTTGGTGGTTCTAAAAATATTTGGAAGGTGTTCTGGGGAGTTTGGGTTATTTTTTTTAAGGCTTTTTTGGCAAATGACAAAATAACCAAATGGGGTCTATATTTCAACATATCTTTTTCATTAAACTCTCCCTGGTTATATCTGAGTGGAATTTTTGGGTGGTTGGTTGGTTTGGTGTTGTCTGCCTTGGGGGTTTTGGTTTGGTTTGGTTTTGGTTTTTTTGTTTTTTGGTTTTTTTTTTTAATTTTTTTTTTTGGGGGGGGGTTGGGAATTTTTGGGTTTTTTTATTATTTTTGTGTTCTTTTTGTCTTTGTTTTTGGGGTTGGTTTGGTTTGTTTTTTTTGTTCTTTTTCCTATTTATTTAACAAAAATAAAAAAAAATAAAAGGAGAAGAAAAATGGACCTGCAAAGGATCAAAATTACCCTTCAAATGGTTTCAGTTGAGTTCAAGTGAGTCATTCCTTTCAATCAGTAAATACATCGAGTTATGCACTGTGTGGTATAAATTCAGCATTGAAACATTTTGAAAATATCTAATAAAATCCTGTTGAAGAAAAATGCTTTGACTTCTCCCCTCTAAAAGAAATATAGGAGGTTTTTTTTAGTTTTCAGCCTCCAGCTGAAAAAAGCTTTTCTGGAATACTTTAACAACCTGAAAGTGAAGCAAAACATTCAATTACATGTGAAAAAAACATGAAAATAACTCCCCAAACTGAACCAACTTAACTTTCACTTCTGCACCAACCAAGCTGAAACACACCCACTTCTTTCTTTGATTCAGACACTCACTGTGTGTAATTTTAACTTTCTTCTTCCTAGAAAACCTACCACTGGGAGACAATGGATGCTGAGTAAACATCAGTATCAAGGCACATTTATTTGTATTTAGGGATCTTGTATCAAAACAACCTTGAAAGAAGTGCCCTGTGTCCATCTGTGCTGCAGCAGAAATCTCTTACATAAAGAGGTGAGGTACATGTTGATAAATAGCTTGGTCTGTGGGCTTCTAAGGAAAAATCCTGGAAACATAAACTCCTGATCTGACTCAGTGTCTAGACAGTGCTTTGTCACAGGAGCAGTCGACTGAATCATAGCAAGAGGGAGAATTTCAGTTTTTAATGGCCAGCATTTGTTTTCCTCTTTATTTCACCAAAATCAGAGAATAATGGAATGGTTTGGGTTGGAAAAAACCTTCAAGATCAGCTCATTCCACTCCCCTGCCATGGGCAGGGACATCTTCCACTATCCCAGGTTGCTCCAAGCCCCATCCAACTTAGCCTTGAACACTTCCAGGGATGGAGAAGCCACAACTTCTCTGGGCAACCTGTGCCAGGGCCTCGCCACCCTCCCAGGGTGAATTTCTTCCTTATATTCAATCTAACTCTGTCCTCTGTCAGTTTAAGGTCATTCTTTCTTTTCCTGTCACTCCAGGCTCTTGCCCAAGTCCCTCTCCAGCTCTCCTGGAGCCCCTTTAGGCTCTGGAAGGGACTCAGGTCTCCCTGGAGCCTTCTCTTCTCATAGAGGAGCACCCCCAGCCCTCCCAGCCTTTCCCCAGAGCAGAGGAGCTCTAGCAATCAGAGCATCTCCATGAACACCTCTAAACTCCCTCCAACACTTTTTCTTTCATCTGCCCAGGTAAATTTATTTTCAATCACAGAATCCCAGGTTGAAAGGAGGCCCAAGGATCATCTGGCCCGAGCTTTCTTGGCAAAAGCACAATCTGGACAGAATGGCTCAACACCATGTCCAGCTGAATCTTAAACTTAATCCACCACTTCCTGGGGACATCATTCCACGGCTCATTTTTCTCATTGAGAAAAATTTTCTTCTTGTGTCCAGTCAGGAATAACTTGTATTCATTACCCCTCATCTTTTCCATGTGGCTGTTGATAAAAAGGGAATCTCCATCTTTTAGCCACCCTTTAAATACTGAAACATGGGGATAAGTTCCCCCCTAAACCTTCTTTTCTCAATGATGAACAGTTTGTCTCAGTATTTCCTCACCCGCCAGGTTTCCCAGACCTTTGATCAACTTTGTGGCCCTTCTGTGGATCCTCTCCTGTGTATCCATAACTTTTTTTGTGTAATGGGGACCAAAACTAACCACAGTATTCTAGACGTGACCTGAGAATTGCTGAGTAGGGTGAGATAATGACTATATGTCTGCTGGTGATGCCTTTGTTGATGCGACTCAGAATCCTGTTGGGTTTTTTTTATCATGGCATCACAAAGTTCATTCATATCAAGTACATTGCCTACCAGGATCTCCAGGCCCCTTTCCACAGAGCTGCTCTCCAGGTGGGAAGATCCTAGACTGTGCTGCACTCCTGGATTATGTTTTCTCAGACCTTACATATATATTTGATGAACTTTGTCAGCTTCTTGTTGTCCGGGTTTTCCTGAAGGGTGCTCTCTCTTCCAAAATGTTGACTTCCCCACTCCACTGGGATCATCAAAATTTTCTCACAGCACAACCAGCTCAAAAGTTCTAAAAGACGTTTCAGATGTATCTAAACAGATCCCAGTGGGACAGGATTAGCCTTTCCCCTTGCATTAGTGCAACTCAGATGGGGCAGGTTGAGTGAGAAGACAATAATTCATGTTGGTGTCCTTGCTCATGGTGGGGGTTGGAATTAAATGATCTTTAAGGTCCTTCCAACCCAAACCATTCTGTGATTCAATGATTCTATGATTTGTAAGTACTGTAGGTCACACAAATTGAGAAAAAAACATTAAAATCTGCCCAGCTGAGCTCACTAGAAGCCACATGTGTCGCTGCTTTTTTTGTACAAAGCGAAGCAATTAAGATGCATCTCAGGTATTGACTTGACTTGTCTATTCTTATCCTTCTTCCATTATTTACAACTCTATAGCATTTGCAGAAAATTCTGCTACATTAAGATTCCCATCCCATAGGAAAGGAGGGTTTTCACCCCATCCTTTGTAAATCAGGCTTGCACTGGCTCTGTGTGAAATGTATTATATATCACACTCATTAACACAGCACAGGAACACATGGCTGGGAAGATAAGACCCTTCAAGAAGAGAAGTGCTGAGATGGCAGCTTGCCTTCCCTGCAAAGGAAATATCAGGAAAACTCCAGCACAATGAAATTCTTCAATCATCTTCCCTAATAACTCATTCCACTCCTTAACTGTCCCTTCGAGTCTCTCTCCCGCTCTCCTGTGTTTGGCATTTTGAAAAGCAACAGCAAATTATGAATTCACAGGAAGGTTATTGAGCCATTCAGCAGCATCCAGGAGGGTTGTAAAATTTTCTTTTATCCATCTTGCATTAAGTATAAGCTCTACAAACATTGCCAGGATGGCAAGACTCTGAATTCACGAATCAGTGAATTATTCCATCTCTTTTAACACACAATATCTCCATCTTCCCTAAGTTTTCAGAAGAGGGAATGCAGAATTCCTGCATTCAAAAATGAACGCTGGCATTTCTTCTGTGAGTTAAGAAATATGTTCTTAAAAAGTTGCACTTTTCATTGGAGCAAATGATGAGACCTTTATCTTCTGCCAGGATATTTCAGGCACAAAACCAGAAGTTCTGGCTTTTCGAGCTCGGATTAGAGCTGCATCCACATCCTCTGAGCTGATTGATTTTCCTGCCTGTAATTTCCTGGCACATGTTGTGCTGCATCTTTATAACTAATATTTGTTGGTGGATGCTTGTTATCGCTGGGAGCTGAGGAACTGGTGCAGAGTTTAATGTGCCACTTATCATTTTCAAAGTGCTGTTATTGCCTTTCTATCAGTGTCTTCATATGAGGCTGCAGCATCAAAACTGCAGAGACACTTTGCAGTAGTCAGCATTGATTCCGAGGGAATATGTGTTTCTATCCCATGTCAGCCTGGGTAGGTTCCAAATAATATTTACCAAATCTTCTGCGTTGGATTGGGAACCCCTCAATGATATTGGTAAATGAGAACAGTCCATTGGTAGATGAGAATGTATTCTGAGATACTGGGTTTTCAAATCTGCCAAAGCTCCTTATATTTTCTTGACAAGATTCATTCTTAAATTAGTGACAATTTCCTGGGGTTTATAAATGAAAAAAGAGCCTGAAGGGTGTTTGAGGTTTCAAGGCAGAGGAATAGTGAAGGGGATTGAAAAGGCAGGATGATAATTTTCTCATTCTTCCCTGTACAAAACACAGATATTTAGCATTTGAAACAGACTCTCATTTCTAAATTTTCTTCATTTCACATAAAGAGAAAGAACATCATTGAAACATTTCCCCAGTTCAAAGAACTGAGTAACTCAAAACATTTCCTTTGGATCTGACAGCGTTTTTGGTTTCCTTCCAAGCAGCAGCAAAACTATTCTTTTTTAAGAAAGTGTCAGTGAAGCCACAAACAATTTTTCCTGCTGTGGGTGAGTGAAGCTTGCGTGTGCTGCCACCCAGCTGTGCCCCTGCTGGAACAGCCGGTTCTCACTGATGAAAGAACCCATCTCAACAGGAAAGAGACACCTCTCCCCCTTCTCCCCACAGTGTTTGTTCCCTCCAGAAGTTAAATATTCCTCAGGGAAGATGGTGATTATGCCCAAAGTTGCACATAATCTGAGAGATGTTGTGCACTGCAGTGTCTATTCATGGACTGGCAAAGGGGGAAAGTGCTTTGTCAGGCCCTTTTTCAGAGCACAGATGTTTCATCCTGAGGTTCCTGCCCCTCTCTGTGAGTAAAGGACATGAATCAGGAAGATAAGTGGTAATTAACCACCACCAAACCCAAAAGACCAAAGAGCACCTTCTGTACCTCTGTGCCCTGAACATTGCAGGGAGCAGAGGCACAGATGAGCTCAGGTTTGAAATTATGAAAACAGGGAATTAATTTAAAATCTTCAAATTATTAAGGTTGGAAAAGGCTTCCAATTTCATCACATCCATCCTTTGACCCAATCCCACCACATCCACTAAACTATATTGCAAAATGCAACATCTACTCCTTTTCTGAACAATTCCAGTGGCTGTGCCTCCATCACTTCCCTGGGCAGCCTGTTCCAGTGCTCAGCCACTAAAGAAATTTTTCCTGATATTGAATGTGATCCTCCCCTGCCACAACTTGAAGCCATTTCTCCTTGTCCTATCAGTTAGAGTGGGAAAGAGATTGTTTTTGCTCACAACCTGAAACTGTCAATGCAAACTCATATGAAAATCAATACCACAACCACTACTGATGTCAAGGGGTAAGGCTTTCCCCACAAGGTTTTCCTTTTCTAGAAAACCCCTCAGGAATGATTTAGGATGAAATGTCAATTCTATCTGCAATAGGTTCTTCACTCTCTTCTTTTTCTCTTTCTTTTGCATCTCGAAATGGAAACTTTTCTCTCTTATTGTCATAATGTGACAGCCTGTCCTTGAATATCTTCATATCTGCCGCTAAAGGGTAAAAAAATAGAGTGTAGATTAACAAAATATCTCATTGGCTTTGCCTGAAAGGTGCTGCAGATTTGAAAATTATAATTAAAAGTGTTTCGTCTCCATGGCATTCCTGAAAATGAGTGTGATTGTGGACACCCAATCCCTGGAAATGCACAGGGCTGGGTTGGAGCAATCTGATCAAGGAAGGTGTCCCTGCTCATGGCAGGGGGATAGAAAGAGATGGTTTTTAAGGTCCCTTCCAACCCAAATCATTCCATGATTCCATGATTGTGGCTTAATGGGTCCATTCAGACATCAACACATGAAAACAAACTATTTTATAATTAATAATATGTCCTTCTCTTAATTAGATGAGGAATATCCTGAGTAATTTCCTGAGGACTTCTTATTAAAATATGGAATATGTGGAGTTACCTCATTCATCAGTGACAGTGAGATGACCTTTGCCAGTGTGCGTTGAGGTTTGGCTGCAGATGCTCTTCAGAGTAATAGAGAACATTTACATGGAAGATGTAAGAGCCTAAATGTATCTTTGGATGGCCAAGTGTGTTCTATAGGAGCAAATGGCATCACCATGTAAGAGTGAAAAAGAAAAAGTGAGAAAGGTCAGCTTGGTCCTCCAGAATGATCCAGGGAAATCTCTTTGCCTTGGCCAAAATCCCTTCATTGGATCCCTTTCTTCAGGCTTTGCTTGAAGTGGCTTCTGCCCTTCTCAGGCAAAGAGAAGGAGTTTAGTTTTTCTCACTGAAGAGCAATGAAATTCATAGAAATTCCTGGAAAGGACAGGAAGATTTGGAAATATGTTATCAACATGCTTCATTCTGTAGGAAAACCATTTTGCATTCATTTGTAGTTGGGAGCTACTCTTAAATAACATTCATCCTCATCCCCCTTATCCCTCACAACAGCCACCTAAGAGCTAGAAGTAACACAGCTGTCCATAACTGTGGGAAAGCAACAGGGATTGTGACCCACAAGACAAGAGAGAGGCAAACTGTGGGTGCACAATGGGAACAGTGAGGTCTCGTGTTCTCATGAAAACACCGAGTCCAGCAAAATGTTATTTCGTTGTGACTGAATAAAGGAGTGGCAAGCCCTGCAAAACCATGTTCACTACAGAGCCCTTTCGGAGGAAATCCTACCTGAAAATACAAGGTGCTCCACTGACAAACACTAAGCAGACTTTAGTGCACCCAGTTATGGCTAAAATTCAACAGATGAGCTGTTCTGTTGCATTTATTTTCCTCCTGCAGTGCTCAAAGCACTTCTTGGGTTTATTCCTCAGCTCTGACTCTCACAGTCACAGTGATACAGCACAGTGAGAAAACTGGAACAGAAAGGGAGAAGAAAGATTTGAGGGCACAGTGGAAAGCAAAGGGAACTCCAAAGGGATATAGAAATGTAAATAACAAATGTCATCTAAAACGTCCTCTTGGGCTGAGTCATTTGCACAAAGAGAAGCCAGGTCATAAAAGAAAGAGTCAGAATAATCCTCTGGGAATCAATGAATTAAAATCAGTGGCCTTTCTGTGACCATTCTTGGCTCTAATTCCTGGTATTTATGGCTGGCTGTTCCTATGCTCCTCCATTATTTTTTACCTGCTGAAATGAGAAGGTTTCAGTTGCTTTTTTACCTGAAAGGCTATAGCACTGGAATGAGCAGCTGTTGAAAGTAGGGAATCTCAGATCCAATTGATTCCTAAATTAAATTTATCCCCACAAGCTGCATCTATTCTTTGCCCCACTAAGTCTCACACGGTTTTTGGTGCCCTTTTAGCTTTTATATGGAATTTAAGAAAGGAAAGATTTCTTAATATGTTAATTCTCTTTACAAAGGGAAGGAAGGATAATTCACATTATCCCTTCAGCTCTGCAACATGCAACAAAATTGTGTTTCTTGAGGTGTAGTTTTTACAGGGCTCACAGTTCACAGCTCACAGATACCCAGGTCACAGCCTGAGTGAAGTGACAGCACAAGGGGAATGGTCTTAATCTGAAAGAGAGTAGGTTTAAATTAGGTATAAGGAAGAAATTCTTCCCTGGAAGGGCGGTGAGGCCCTGGCACAGGTTGCCAAGGGAAGTTGTGGCTGCCCCATCCCTGGAAGTGTCCAAGACCAGGTTGGATGAGGCTTGGAGCAACCTGGGATAGTGGAACTCAATGATCTTTAAGTTCCCTTCTAACCTAAACCATTCTGTGATTCTGTGATTCTATTACTCCCTGATTTGCCATCTTCAATGCTCTACTCCTAGACCTGCTCAATTATTGACAAATCTGGGCATCTACAATGAGTTTAAAATGCTCAGAAATTCTGCATTTAAAGAGCTTCGTTTTTTTGTGCTTGTTGCATTGGCATCAGTGTTTATAACATAAATGATAGATCCAGCTCCAAGGATAGGTTTAATTTATATCTGTAACAGTGCAATATCCAGGACAAGAGTTCTGTTCTCCTTCCCTGCATTTCATGGAATCATAGAACAGTTTGATTTGGCTTGGAAAGGACCTTAAAATCATCTATTTCCATCCCCACTGCTGTGTGCAGTGATACCATCCACTGAAGCAGGTTGCCCAGTGCCCCATCCAACCTGGCTTTGATCAGGTGACCCTCTCCATCCTCTCAGACAGGACAACAAAGGAGAAGAGGCCACAGGCCTGTTGGATGTGAGTGCAGCCCATGTGCTTCAGCAGTTCCAGCAGAGTTCAAGTACTATAGCCTCGCCCATAAATAAAAGAACAATTTTCTGACAGTTAATTTCACTCCACTTTTAACCCTCAGCTGTAGAAGAGAACAGATCTTTAACATGAGGTGGAGGGATTATGTGATTGCTGTTCAGAAGATCTGCAAGGGAACAGTTAATCCTTGGCTCTGCTTGGGAATTGCTGTGATTTAAGCACACCAAGAGGTTGGATTGAGCTTGTTTTCTCGGCAGGAGAAGTGGCACAATTCTTGTGTTATTCTTTGGCCTCTTGTCTGATGGTGTGTCCCACTGTTGTGACTTATTTGTCACTTTAACCAGGCATAACAAATAGCTTTACACTGATGTTTTTCCTGGTGCCTTCATGATTCCCTTTGGATGGATAAGATACATTTGGTAATAAGATGTTTTAGACAGTTAAAGGAATGTCTGAGACCTTCAGGAATGTCAGTTTAGTTTCTAGGTTTTCTGTAGTCAACAGCTTTAACTGTGGAATAGAGGCATTTCTGTGTTGCATTGGTTCTTTCTTTTGCCACTAGTAATGAGAAATGACAAATTATTTGTTAATGATAAAGGCTGGATTTAAAAGCTGGCTTAAGCCTGTGCAAGCCATAGCCACATAGTTTTGGGCAGGGGCGGAGAGGAGGCTAAATCAGCAAGAAGTGCTGATGGAACAGACTATAATGAATTTATTGATCCTAAGGTTGATGCTCCATCAACAAGACCTTGAAATCTGAAAGTTCAGTACATCCAATAGCTCCAATTTCATGATCTCAATTCCTGAATCTCATAGAAATAATTTAAAAGATTATGTTTTGGATGATAGACAGGTCTGGGGTTTGGAGTTAACTCAAGACTTCAATGTGCATCTTCTCTGTAAAGCTCCTGCTGCTGTTTTAGGTGAAGCTTTTATAAAGCTTTATTATTCAGCCTTAGCAATGAATTGCTCCTAAATTTTCAAGACTTTCCTTATTACAGCTATTTCCATATGGATAATGCTCTTTTCTTCCAGCCTTATGGTGCTGAGGTTCATCAGTTACCACAGAGATGTCATTGCTTTAGGAACTCTAAAAATCAAGAGACTTCTCTTGTACTGGAGGCCTTCCAGCAGCTGAAAAGCCGAGGCAGAATATTCTACCTGGGTGTAAAGTTTTATTACTGTTTGTGTCTTTAAAGAATAAAAGCTTGAGGGATTCACAAGTATTGGCTAAATGGGAACAAAATGGGGACCCCCTCCCATTGAAGGGTCAACGGGAGTAGTCAGTTTGATAAGTTACATTAGGTGAAACACAACTAAGTTCATTTTTCTCTTTCATGTTGTGGACAGATCAAAGTGCAGATCCTCCTGTAGCCTGAGTTTCTGTAGCTTTATTG
>VXBA01005491.1:0-33710 GCA_013399895.1 Serilophus lunatus | reverse complement strand
GGTGGGGGGGGGGGGGGGGAAGGGTAGAGGGAGAGGAAAAGGAATAGAAATGCAAATACAATTTCTGAACTTTTAAGACCAGAAATCTGCTGTTACTATCTCTGTATCACTTGATCGGGCTCAAAGCTCTGGAGATGGTCTGGGGAAGTAGTCACTGTGAGTTGTTTTTCTGACACACCTCTTGTTTGCACTGGTGTGGTCTGACTCCATTTAGCATCAGTATTTGGACTTGTACCTCAGCCTCTGAAATTCTACAAACCTATGAGTAAATCACTAAACTAAGCCTCCAAAAGAGACTAGAGAATGTCATCAGAATCTCCACAGAAAGCTTCAGGACAATCTTTCTTGCATTTTTTTCCATTTTCTTTTGCTTAAATATTTATTTTTGTGAGTGTTTGTTGATTATTACTTGAATATTTTTGTACACTCACATATACACATTCACACACACAGACACTTCATTTTATTTAACTGCTTGTCCACATATTTATTTATTCCATGTTACCTTTTTTCTTTTATTTCACTAAGTATGGTTATGCAAAAAACAAAACATGGCTGTATTTCAAAGATCAGTCCTTTCACTTAAATCTAACTCTGATTTTATACTTGCATGTTGTTAGGTCCACCCCTGTGTGCTTGAGTTGCTACTAAAGGTCAATGCTGTCACTAATCAGCTCTGGGAAAAGGAGTTGAAAAGGGTAAGATGACAGACAGGTATGGGAAGAATGTAAATAAAAAAAGCTGTGTCTTAGCAGGACAGAAAATCAAATAGTCCTCTATGTAAGTCTGCATTCCTTGTCATTTACATGATTCTGTACAATGCATTTCCACAAACTCTTTGCTGAGATATCCATCACTACAATACTTAGGAAAGTAGACTCTAAATTCCCCTCAGTGGAGCTTTATTCCTCACTCTTAATTCAAAATACTTTCTTCTTTTCAGTCCCAGGTCTAAGAGGAATCTCTTATGTTTGCACTTCTTGACCAACAAGTATTCTTGGATATTTTAGCCCTGCTTGTGCCATGTAAACCTACAGTACTTTGTGTGTTTGGAGATCATGAAGATTTTTAATATTTAGACCTGAATTTCTGTTAGAAAAATAAATAAATGACACTCTTCTTCCACATATATATATATTTATATAATGCTCTCTTCTCACAGGCAACAAGTGACAGGACAACAAGAAATAGCCTCAAGTTGCAGCAGAGAATTTGACAGTAAGAAAAAATTCTTCATGGAAAATGTTGTCAAGCATTGGAAAAGGCTGCCTGGGGAAGTGGTGGAGCCACCAACCCTGGAACTATTCCAAAGCCACGTGGATATGGCACTTGAAGGCATGGATTAGTGGTGGATGTGGTGATGCTCTGCTGACAGTCGGACTTGGTGAGTTTGGAGATCTTTTCCAACCTTAATGATTCTGTGATTCCATGATTCTGTAGTTCTGAGTTTCACTGAAAGCTGCCATTCTTCTTGAATTGTCTTTCTTGGCCTTCAAGAGAAGAACGAAAGCAACAAAACCAAGTCATCACCTCCCTCTCCCTCTCTGTAGCACACCATGTCTGTGACTGCAACTTGCCCAGTCCCTGGCCACTAAAACTGAACTGATCAACCTGTTCCATGCTGAGACTCCTCCTCATCCCAGGCGGATTCATGAATCACAGCCACACAGCTGCCTGGGGATAACAAAACAGCACATTCCAGGCACGTTCCTGTTATCACACTATTGTTTCCAGGAGCTGCCTGAGGGTTAGTCAGACTAGATCCAATTAAGATTGGGGTCACTGCGCTTACCCATGGCATGATAAATGTCCTACTGGGTTTACAGCACCATCTCCCTGAAGATTGTCAGGATATTCATTCCTGAGTGGACTTTGCTCAAATCTGATGCTCAGTAGCTCATTACGAGGCATTGACCCCCAAATATCTCTCTTCTGGGGCCTCCTTTTATTAGAAGATATTGGGAAGGTTGGAATTGCAATGGAGGATGAGCTTCTGTAGACTGGATTATGAAATAGATTATGAATTAGATTATGAATTATTATTATGATTAGATATTAGGAATAAATTCTTTTCTGTGGAGGTGGTGAGGTCCTGGCACAGGTCACCCAGAGAAGCTGTGGCTGCCCCACTCCTGGAAGTGTTGGATTGGGTTTGGAGCAACCTGGGACAGTGGAAAGTGTCCCTGCCCATGGCAGGGTGGGTGGAATGACCTTATCTTGAAGGTCCCTTCCAACCAAAATAGTTCTGTAATTCCATGTAACTCATTTAGTTTCTGTCTGTACCAGTCTTTCCCCTGATGGTTCTTCAGGTCAGAAGGTGACCAGGATTTCTGGTGAGAAGCAGCCTCTTAATGTTCCATCTGAGGGTTTTTCCTTGTGTTTATGGGGCAGCAACAGCTCTACCTCTCTGAAGTATCCAGAAATGAAAATCTTTTTCATCCCTATTTTTTGACCCATGTCTGAATAGGAAATCCTCAAGAAATTACTCATTTAAGTATCTTCCTTTTTCACTAAAGAATGAGGTACCTGATTTATAAAATAGTCAATTTTTCATGTGTTCATGTCTGGACTGATCAATTGATCCACAATCATGGAACCATAGAATTGTGGAATCATAGAATGGTTTGGGCTGGAAGAGATTTTGAAGACTATCTCATTTCCACGAGCAGGGACATCTTCCACTACCCCAGGTTTCTCCAAGCCCCATCCAATCTGGCCTTGGACACTTCCAGGGACGGGGCAGCCACAGTTTCTCTGGGTGACCTGTGCCACGGTCTCACCACCTTTCCAGGAAAGAATTTCTTCCTCATATCTACTCAGACCCTGCCCTCTCTCAGTTTAAAGCCATTCTCTCAAAATCTCTCAACAAGTCTCTCAACAACAAAGAAAATCCCAAAGTCAGTCTCCAAGAGGGAATATTTAGGGAAATAAGACTCTATAACTTTCTTAAGTTTTTGCTCTCTCAGCAGAGACAGGTTATGTTAAACCACTAAATGTGCTCTTAGTCTGACCCAGGATAACTATTGCTGAAGGTATCTATAAGCACAAAAGTTTCCTGGCTCCCAAGGGCTGCCTGAGTGTTGTGTTCTTGTCACACTATTCCCCAGTTTCCCCGTAAGTATGGAGCAGATTCTCTTTGATCAGCAATTCTCCAGCCACCTCTGCAGAGTGCAGCCCAGCCTGAACCAACACGTGATCACCCAACTATAAAGATTCTTCCAGCTGTATCCTGGCAGAATTCCTCACATACAAATATATTTGTTTGTCTTAAATGACAGTTCGGAACAGACATCAGCAGAGGCTCATTTTTAGCCAATTACCCAGCATTTGCTTTGCCCAATTTGCATGGAGAACAACCTATTACTGCTCTCAGTCTGGGGGGAATTGTTTGCCTTTTGCAGCCTCACAAACTGCAGATGGAGCCCAATTTTTTATTTTTGTTTTGTTTTATAAATATGGAAAAAAATAAAGTGTGGAAGAAATTGTCTATCTGTGGTTGTTAAGTAGAGGGAGATCAGGGAGCATCTCATCACTGAAAATTGATTGATTATTGCTTCTTAGCTATGAAAAAGACTGACCCAGAGGCACTAAATCTCCTGCAATACTTCATTGCAAGGCAGTAGTTTTAATAATTCTGTCTCCACATTTTAAGGAATCTTAAAATTAGTGATTTCTTAGCAGGATTCAAGGGTTCCATAAACTGCTGTTAATTTTTTACATCCAAATGATGCACAGTTTTAAATAACTTCTCCTCCTCAAAACCTTTTAAACATCCACCCTCACTTTAATTAGATATATTGACATTTGATTTCTTTGTCTTTTTATCTCCCTCACTGGAGATATTCAAGAACTGCCTGAACATAATCCAGTGCCACGTGTTCTGAGATGACCCTTCCTGAGTGGGAGGATGGACTGGATGATCCACTGTGGTCACTTCCAACCTGACTCAGTGTGTGATTCTGTGATGGGCTTTCAAAAGAGCTTCCAAAAATGTGAGCAAATGTCTTTTAAAATAACCCCTCGAAGTGTACAAACCACATCCACTTTGTCATTTATATCCACAAAGTCATTTGGGTGCCAAACTCCCATTTACTTCAGTAGAAATAAAAATATCTCTGTGAGTCTGGTCCCTCTGTTACTTCTAAAACCTTTGTCCATTCTCTCATTTTAGCTTTGTTTTTACGGCCAAGGAGCAATTTGTTTCTGATTAGATGATTTAAAATTACAGATAGGGCACCTTCTGGATTCTAGTTTTGTTATTCCTAAGTGTTATTTGCAGGAAGATCCCAATCAAGTTCTATAAATTACATTTTTATAGCCAAGGAATAACAGTGATTCTAAGCATGCAGGATCCTAATTACAGTGGCCCATTGAAGGTGAGGATGAATTATAAGTCGGGTTTTTAGCAGAAATAATTCCCAGACCTGTGGAACACAGTCCTATTCCTGGTGAATCCATACAAAAATGCCATACATACATCTCATTATCCAAGACCAAGGAAAAAATAATCTAAACGTGAGAGGAAGTGAAATGGGATTCAAGGTTTTTCAAGGGATGAAAAGCTCAGCTCTTGAAGGAAAAATGAGGAGATCTGATCTACCTTAGAGGACTAAAATGATCTGTGGTGATCACATACAGGAGCACCAAGAGCACTGGACACTGGGAAGAGAGAGGGAAGAGCACTGGGAAAAGAGCCACTTGACGGAAAAGTCAATACAGGTGGAAATAAAAGATCTATATAGACCAGAAATAAACTTTGGCTGGAAACTGGAGGATGATTCCTGGCTATCAGAGGAGACAAACACTGGAATAGGATGCCAACAAAAATAAAATCTTGAATGCTTGGAGGGTAAAACATGATAAGACAAGAGGAAATGGGCTCAAGTTGGATATAAGGAAAAATTACTTCCCTGAAAGGATGGCCAAGCACTGGAAGAGACTGTCCAGAAAAGTGGTCGTGTCATCATCTGTGGAGGAATTTAGATGTGTAGATGTGACACTTGGTGACATGGGTTAGTGGTAGCCTTGGAAATTCTGGGTGAATGGACTTGAGGAACTTGCAGGTCTTTTCCAACTTGATTCTGTGATTCTGTGGTCAGTTTAAAGGACTGGGCTTGTAAGATGTGGTGTCTGAAGCCCCAGGAGACTGGAGATCATGATCCAGGGTGTCCCTTGCAGTGTCACACTCCTGAGCTGTGGTTCAGATGGAAGCAGGAGAAGAAACAGTCTGCTAGAGAAACATATTCGAACACGAGATTTTAGGAAATGCAGAGTCAGCCCTCTGGGCTCTGTGAGCATTTGCTTTTCTTTGCCCCTCTGCACATTTTTTCTGTTCCTGGCTGAGCAGAATGTGAGCTGTCAATTTATGGCTTTTCTTTCAATTTTCTCCCAGTGACAGGAGGGAACTTTGTGGCCCTCAAGAGAAGCAGGACATAAAACCCCTGGACAGACAGTATGAAACTGTGTTGTTTTTTGGGGTTGTGTTTGCTTTTTTTTTTTTTTTCCCCACTGCCTGCAACACAAGTGTCACTTAATTTGCTAGTGAGTAACCATGGACAACCTGTGTTTAAACAGCACAAAAGCACAAAAAATAATTAAAAAACCTCTCCCTGCAGGTCTTATTATTGAAGAAAACTCTTGCCACAGCTTCCTCTCTTGGAAGAAAGCCTGGCTTTAAGGAATCAGCAGAAATCCGTTAGTGGGCAGTTGGAAAGGGAAACAGGATACAGAGTTCCCAGCAGGAACCAAGGGCATTCTGTGTTTGGACCTGAGTGTGTTCTGATGAACATTTACCTGCATCCCTGTAATTCACAATACATTTTTTTTTTTTCGTAATTTAAATCTGTATTACAGCAAGATACAAAGAGCCTTCAGGATCCTTTAATCTTCTAGTGGACGGTGTCCCTGTCCACAACAGGGAGATTGGAATTAGATGATCCTGAAGATCCTTTCCAACCCAAACCATTCTATGATTTTATGAAAATACAGTGCTGGAAGTAAATGAGGCTAATTAACTCTCACTATTTAGAAAGGAACAGACTTCAAACTATAAACCAAGTGATAACCAGAAATCAACAGGAAAAAAAATCCCAGTTTTTTACAGATGAGGTAATTTACCTTTGCCTACAAGGGCAACATTTCATGGCTTTTCTCTGCATTAGAGAGGAGCAAATGCTAGTGTCAAAGAGATATTTTTCAGAAATAAGAGCACTCCCACATGACCATCAGCATGTTGCTAATGACTCAGATGGGGGATTTTTAGAGGCTGTGAACACTTTGTTGAGTGAGTGCCTGGAGTCAGGAGCTGTAGCAGACAATTCTTAATGGATCAGCTGAGTCTTGTAAGAAACTGGGAGTCTGACAAATGGCTCTTTTCTGCTAGAAGTCCCTCAGAAGAGTCCTAACATTATCTACTGACAGCCACCAGAAACCTGGACCTGTGAGCATCTCAGATGGATGTGCCCATGACAAGATCTTAACTGATTTCACCTCCAAAGGTGAAATGTGTGGACTTCCATTTGCATTAATCTATTAATATCTAGGTAGAGAATGGCACTGGATTCGTTCTACAACATTATCCACCAAGGCATTTCCAGAAGGTGTTTTACACTTTTAAGGACTAGAAAAATACTCTGAAAAATAATTGTCCAGACCCCAGTAGGGCCATGAGTGTGTCACCCTCTCTTCCTCTCATGAAACAGGTCTATTGTATCATGTAACACACTCAACACCCCTCTCAGCCAGGCCTTAAAGATGAGGAAGAATCACTCTGCATTATCACAGACTGTTTTGAGGTCACAATTACCCAAATAATAGATTATGGAGGGGTTGCAGCCACTGCACATTATGCAGCATCCGAGGATCTTGAACTGATTCCGTCTTTCAGAAGTGGGGTTGCACTTTTACAATATAAATATCTTCCTTAAGAGAAGCTGCTCAGTTTGCAACCTGACATTGATGGCTTATAACTGTTAAATAAACCATCTATAATACACTCAACGAGGTTACAAATGACACAAAAAGCTCTTTAATAAGTCATTGATAATGAGAAGCAAAATGCATTAGCAAGGAAGGGCTGTGATTTAGGATTATTTGAGGGTGGTAGTAAATTCTGCAGATCTTTGGAATGCATCCTTACAAATACATTATTTTCTAAAAGCTGTCAGCTTTGGTTCAGTTTAATTAAAAAAAAAAAAAAGCAGAATTAAAATGTTGCAATACACACTTTCGTTTTTTTAAAATAATAATAAGCCTTACTTATATGCTCATTTTCAAAGCATTATGCAACCTGCCACTGCTTAGCAATGTGAGGCAGCATATAATCTAAAAATTTAATAGAGAGATCATAATTATTAAAAAGAAAGAAAATAAGTGTTTATAATTAGAGTAGGATGATGCCTTGTGATTTTTAAGGTTTTTATTGTAAAGGTTTTATATTTAGTTCCACTTCTGTTTATGCCCATAATTTATAAATAAATACATTTTATCCTTCCTTTCACTACTTTATATCTTTCATTTACTTCTGCAGTATTTTTTAATTTCTTTTTCCCTGATAGATGAGGAGCTAAACATTTGGGGTTTTTTATAATGCTTAATTGTTTTAGGCGTAAAGCAAATCACATACTTTTGCCTGGGAAGATTCTCTCCCCGTTTTTCTGAGAATTTGATCACTCAGAGTTTGTGAGGTGCTGCTGTGGCGAGTGTCACCATGGTGGCCACACACCTTTTACAGCTGTTTTCAGTCAGAACTGCAACACCAAACCTGGACTGGACTAATTTTGTAAAGGTCTCTTGTCACACTGATATGAAACGACACCATTGTCTTGAGTAAGAAGCAGCAAAATATGTAAGTTTCTTGCCTTCAATAATCACCAAATTCATAAAAGCACTGTTTTTTTATAAGTACATCAGCAACAAACGGAGGGCTAAGGAAAGTCACCATCCTTTGTTGGATGTGGGGGGAAACACAGGGATGAGGAAAAATCTGAGGGAGTCAGTCTCTTCTCCCAAGTAACAGTTGACAGGATGAGAGGAAATGGGCTCAGTTTGCACCAGGTGAGGTTTAGATTGGATTTTAGGGAGAATTCCTTGACAGAAATGGTTCTCCAGCCCTGGCACAGGCTGCCCAGGGCAATAGTGGAGTCGCCATCCCATGAAGGATTTAGATGTGTAGATGTGTCACCTGGGGACGTGGTTAAATGGTGGCCTTGGCCGCTCTGAGGTAAGGGTTGGACTTGGTGATCTAAGAGGGGTTTTCCAACCTAAATGCTTCTCTGATTCTATGCATTATTGGATAAACCCAGAAGTCCCTCTAAGCTGGGATCTGGAGCCCTGCAGTGGCCACAAGCACACCCACATTGCTGTCCTTGGCCATGAGCCCCAGACTGAGTGATTTCCCATTGCNAGGACACAGTCTTAGGCTGCGTCAGGGGAGGTTTAGGTTGGATATCAGGAGGAACTTTTTCACAGTGAGAGTGATTTCCCATTAGAATGGGCTTCCCAGGGAGGTGGTGGAGTCACCGTCCCTGGATGTGTTTAAGGATAGATTGGATGATGAACTTAGTGGCATGGTTTAGATGGTTTAGATGGTATAGATGTTAGACTGATGTTGGGTAGGTTGTTAACCTAGGTAAAGGTTGGACTTGATGATCTCTACGGTCTTTTCCAACCTTATTAATTCTGTGTATAATTCTGTGTGTGCAATCTGGAGTGAGCATGTTGAAAATAATGTCAAATAGCAGAGAGTTAAAGGGACAGAGTTAAAGGGAAGAGTTAAAGGACAGAGAGGTCCCCTGCAACCTGCTGTTCTACCCTATAGATATCTCTGGAGTTGATGATACCGCATTTACAAGTCACCAGTTGATTGTGATTTTTTCTCATTAATTTGTCTAATCAGTTTTTGAAGACATGCAAATATTTTGTCCTGCACTGAGAAGACCTGTAGGGGTTTTTTTCACTGTGAATGATTTTATTTTGCTAATTTTGAGCTTGCCACCTGCTATTTCTGTTTCAGAACTCCCAGTACATTTTTTTGTTTTTCTTTCTTTTATTTTACTCTAAAAAGAAGATGGTGAATAAACAGTCACTTCATTTCTGAGACCATTCAAGACCCTCTGTCAGTTCCCAACAGTCTCATTTTCTGGAATGATGAAACCTAATTTATTTAGTCATTCTTTGCAAGGAGATTGTTCCACTTCTGTGATAATCCCCATCACCTTTTTCTGCATCTTTTCCAATTTCATTCAGTTCTCTTGGAGACAGGGGAATTTGAAAAGCAAACAGTAATTAATGAATGCATAATAGATATGTACCATGGCTTAACTATGAAAACAAACCACTGGAGTTGCCAATACACATGGAAATGGCCACTTTTTCTTTTATTCCTTTCAGTTGTTCAGGGACGTCCTCCTATATATGGACAGTGAATGCTCTGAAGACAAAAGCCATGATTTAGTTTCCTCCTCAGTGCCAGGCACTGCTGAGTCTGGCTTTGGACTAAACCTGAGACCCAGTAGCACGTGCTGTGTAAACAGCACTGGTTGTGCATAATCAGAACCATAGAATGGTTTGTGTTGGAAGGGACCTTCAAGATCATGTCATTCCAACCTCTTGCCATGGGCAGGGACACCTTCCACTAGACCAGTTGCTCCAAGCCCTGTCCAAAACAGCTCTGAACACTCCCAGGGATGGGGCATCCACAATTTTCTTCCTAATATCTAATCTAAACCCTCCCTCCTTTAGCTTAAGGCCATTCCCCTTTGTCCTGTTACTCCACCCCTCATTCAATATTCCTCTGTAGCTATCTTGGAGCCCCTTCAGGCACTGGAGAGGCTCTAAGGTCTCCCCAGAGCCTTCTTTTCTCCAAATGAACACCCCCAGCTCTCCCAGCTTTGCTCCAGAGCAGAGGGGCTCCAGCCCTCTGATCATTTTTGTGGCCTTCTCTGGACTTTTTCCAACATGTCCATATCATTGGGAGTCCCAGAGCTGGATGCAGTGCTCCAGGGTTCCCTTACTATGTTTTCTAGACCAATTCTAGGTCAATGTAAAGATTCACCTCCATAAAGATTCACCACCTGTGGAATTTCACTTCCAGATTCAGCAGTGTCATCCCCTCCCCATTCACTTAAGGCCATTCCTTTATTTCCTGTTGGAATCTGTCTGAATCGGTTCTGGGTCTGTCCTTCTCTTCCAGATTAAACAGTCTTTTATCACCTGGTATTTTCTTCCTGTGGAGTTATTTATACACTCTAATGAACATTCTTTTTAATAAGCTAAACAGGTTCTCTGAAATTTATTTTTTTTACCACAATGCAGCGTTTTCCCAGCCCTCAAATAATTTTTGCAGCTTTCTGTACACACTCCAGATTTTTTATCATCATCTTGTTTCAGGTTGTTGACATCAGAACTGGACTCAGTAGTGATGTACCAAGCTGTGATTGTTATTTCTGGATTGATGTCTTCTTGGAACACATTCCAGGACACATCTGGTTTTGAGAGTGTGGCGATTAGGATGGATTTAGGCTTGGGAAAGACAGACAATAACTGACACAGCATGAAGCTAAAGTGACATGGAGAGATAACTCTTTCTGTTCTACAAATTCCAGTCCTAACACAGTCTGTCAACAGTAGCCATTGGATCAGTGCTTCACACCCTATGGAAGTGTTTGATTTGGCCTAATTTTGCAAAATTTCAAGTGAGATGCATCTCATACTTCATCTCTTCTTGTCACAAGCTTCACTAGGAGAGGAAATCATCCCTGAAGTCCTGGGATCTCCCATACAGAGCTAGGGTATCAATGGGTGTATGTTTTACCTATGTTTAAATACTTCTTTTATTCCAGACTAGGAACATTTTACCACTGGTTCTGCCAAGCACCTCTGGGGTGGGATCCAGTGCCTTCCTGCTGCACAAGTCATTCTGATCACCAGTCGTGCTGGGAATACCATACAGACAGGGAGGTGCCAGCAATGTCTGCTTAGTTCTAGAAGAAAATCCCTGCTTAGCAAATGAAGGAGACGACTGGGTCTCAGAACAACCTTATAATGCAGACTTAGATGCCAAATAACCAGGAAATCAGTAAACACATGTGCCTTTCCAAATAATCCTTTATCTGGAAAGGGCAGCTATTGAGCTGATATTGAGATATAATTGACTGACTTTGCTTGGTCCTTGGCTCAGTATATTTAGACTGTTGATTTTTGTTCTTGGATAAGTTGAGCAAAGCTTAGCCCATTTGTCCATATAAATGTTTAGCAAAGACTTTTGCTAGTAGGACTTGGGTGCACTCTGGGGGTGCATTTCAAAGGCCCTGTATTGCTCAATATTTGAGTGTTTTACTTATGTCCATGTCCCTGATTTTAGCTGAATAATAATAATAGCTAAACAATTTGGGGTTCCTGACAGCAGTTTCAGGACACTGTGAGTTAACAGAAGTACACTGGCACTGGGTCCATTTTTATGAATTTTGGGTTAATCAGTTGTAGCTGTAATTATTAAACACTTCATTTTAATTTATTAGTAGACTTTTAGGAAATGAAGTGCAAAGATGCTTGTTACCTATGCCTGCATGTTGCTTGAGGCAGGAGAGTTTTGGAAGAAGAAATATAGAGGAAACATGGCTGTTGGAGTCATGGGAAATACCTCGAAGAACATGAAGTCCAATGTTCATGATAATGATCCAAAACTCAAGATATCAGCCTCCAGCCTCTTATGCTAGGAAGAAAAAAAAATTATTAGAATAATAGAATGTTTGAGGTTGAAAGGGACCTTGGAGACCATCCAGTTCTGACCCTCCTGCAGTGGTCTCTTCCAGACTTCTTCTAACAGATGAACATCTTTCTTGTGTTGAGCCCCCAATTTAATGGGAAATCTACCTTCCAAACATTTCAGTGATTAACTTTCAGTGACCCACCTGGGAATGGGAAAAAAGGTGACCAAATTAGAACTTTTTTTGCCCCTGCAGAGAAGAAGGAATCACTCTCAGTGAGTGGAGTTAATGATCTCTCACTTGAGCTCAGAGTATCTAAATGAGAAGTGGTTTTATACTCATCCTTCAGGCACAGCCCTTTGGAAGCAAATCACTCCTGTAAACAGCTGGATTCAAAACCTGTGTGACAGAGACTAAGTGCTCTCTCTCACTTTGTGATCAAAAGGCTGAAAGGCATCTGCAAATATCACTCATTATCATTTATTATTCCAAATTAGGCTGAATTAGATCACTTTGGTTTCCATCCTGCTCCTCTAAGTTTACCCTGTCAGGATGGAGAATGGGAAGAAATGTCTTCCTTGATATGATATTGGAGTAATATCAAAATATGTTTTGGGGGAATAAAACTGTAGTGAGAATAAGGAAGTATTTTAGCTCTCACAAGTGGAGTTTAAGCAGCTGCCAACATTTCTGAACAGAAAATCTAGAATTAAAAAAAGAACACATTAAAGTGAATCTGCTCTGCTCTCCTGAACTGATATTTTTAAAATTCTGTTATTAAAAGGTTTCCAAGAACACAGCTCATGCTGAGCCTCCACAGCAGAATGAAGCTCTGGGACATTCAGTGACACCTAGGCAATGCAAAACACATGGGAAGACAGGAAGAGAGCAGCAGGTAAGAAGTGTCGTGAGAGGAAAGAGATGTCCAGGCTGTACAAGTGCTCCTGTGTCAATGTCTTGATCTTGACCCTGCCAAGATATCACTGGAATTTCAGAGGAAAAAAAATTGGGCAGTTACTTTTATTCCATTCTAAAGAATTGTGAGTTAGTGCAGGCACAACTAGTCAGAAGTTACAATTACCATTTTCTGACCATCTTAGAGTATGAGGAAAATTGACACAGGATTCATCTGCCCTGATGAAAATATGACATTTTTTTTCTTACTGTTGATCCAGCTCAATGAATTCAAGATTCATTACAGATTTCATCTAAAGGTAGCAATTAGATTATCACCTCTCAGAAATTTCTGAGAAATTAGAAATGGCCAGATATTTGTCACTGCAAATTGGGCAGAAATAGGTCACCTTCCACCTTATAAATGCAAGAAGTCATATGGGCATCAGATGGACTTTAGGGCTGTTTGCTGTAGCCTAAGCAAGTATTTCCTTGCCTTCCAGTAAAGAGGACAGAGGAGTTCCATGAAGCACTTTGCCAACACATTTCTGGCCTAAGTTTATCTAGGGGACAAAATGGAAATTTAGGAGGAGAGAGAAACAAGATTACTCACCTGAGAGCTTAGTTCCAGGTAACAATCCTCCCTGCTTAGACACAGATTAATATTTCACTCAGTCTCCATCAAGTCTAGAAGCCTGATCTGGAAAGATCATGGTGGCCCTTTACACAGCAATTAAAAAGATCTGATTGAAGATGGAAACACCCTGAAAAGCAAGCAGAGAGCCCTGATGTGCCTGAAAGACCATGGTCATCACTCAGAAATTTATTTCAGTTGCTGATTTTTGGAATTTCATAAATTGAAATTAAATGCATCAAAAACTCCAGTCCTATTCAGGTTCAGGTTGAAAGACTTAAAAACAAGTGTCAATGTCAGAGTGACACTTAAATGAACAACTCAAGAAGCAATTGGACAATGATCTCAGGCATATGGTGGGATTGTTGGGATGTCCTGTGCAGGGCCAGGAGTTGGACTCAATGATCCTTGTGAGTTCCTTCCAACTCAAGATATTCTAGGATTTTTAGCAGCTTCTACATGTGCATTGATATCTGCTCTGGCTATGGTTGAAGAGCTGATCAATACATTCAGCAGGTTTGGTTTGATTTGGTTATCAGAGATGGATGGAGATGGTACAAATGTCACCAGATGTCTCTGGATGTTTCCTGTGATGTCTATGACATAACTGAAGCTGATCTCATATTCCTGACCGAGCTGTTGTCTGGGATTCTCCTGATTGTTGATCAGGTCTGTGTTGACCAGGGGCTTGTGCACCTTCCCTGCATAATGACAACAAAATACAGAAAGCTAAATAACCACAGTTTGTCCCAGAGCTGAATCTCACTGAACCAGTATCTAAAGGGGCTTCAAGAGAGCTGGAGAGGGAGTTTGGATAAGGGCATGGAGTGATAGAACAAGGGATAATGGTTTTAAATGAAAAAAGATAGATTTAGATTAGATATTTGGAAGAAATTCTTCCCCTGTGAGGGTGGGGAGGCCCTGGCACAGGCTGCCCAGAGACACTGTGGCTGCCCCATCCCTGGAAATATTCAAGGCCAGGTTGGATGGGGCTTGGAGCAACCTGGGATAGTAGAATTTGCCCCAGCCCATGGCAGTGAATTGAAACCAGATGATCTTTAATGTCCCTTCCAATCCAAACCATGACACGACTCTATGAAAACACCATCAGTGTTTTCTCTGCTGCAGCCTTTAACAGGTTATAGAAAAATATTCAAGCAACACTTTTGTTTCTGTCTCTCAGATCTTCTTGATACTAAAGCATAGACACTTCTCCAAGTACAACCATTTCCAGTCTGGTCTCCTTAATATCCAAGTAGGTCTTAGAAGTAACAACATCACTGCATTTTGATATTTTCTGATTGTATTTTTTTGTATGTTAATGACTGGAAGTGAACAACGTTCTGTCACACGCCTAGATTACTAACCTGAGAATTGGGAGTTCTGGATTTAGCTCCCAGCAACGGCACAAATGCCCTGGGTGGATTTTGACAGGTTCTTTAACTTCCTTGTCCCTTAAATATTAATAGATAAAATGGAAGCTATTTTTCCTGAGGCAGTTGAGCTCAATGCACTAATGACTGTGAGACTTTGCAGTAGTGGAGGCGTCTGACAATTGTAAAGAATGATGCTGCTGTTATTACTGTGATGGATCAAAACTTTACTTCAGGTTCATTAACTTCATCTCTTTCCTTGTCAGTGTACAAACACACTATTTTTGGCAGCTCAGATTCCAAGGAATTCATCACTAGTTATATACTAATAATGTCAGCCTGAAATTAAAAACAGGGGGGAATGTAGGGGAGTGAGTTCTTTTTTTCCTGCTTTCTGTAAAATCTGATTGTGAAAATTATGTCTCTTGGCATCACTGTATAAAGCAAACACAGAAGTTCCCCTCAGTGACAGGAAGGAGAAAAGGCTATTAATGTGTGCAGCAGGATCTGAAATGAATAAATGTGAACTACTATTGCAAAAAATCCCTGACAGAATTGGATTTTGGGAGAGACATGGCAGGAACTGAAAAGAAACTGATAAACATGGTCAACTCAAGCTGATTCTGCTGAGCCATTTGGTATGTCTCTGCACCAAGACCCAGGTTAAGCAGCTTATTTGCTCTGGTGGTGTGCCCTGAACAAGGTCTGAATGTTATGCAGTCATCCCTTAGGTAGTATGAGACCTGCCATCACCATAAATACTCACTGTGGCTTTCCTAAGAGCAGGATCCAGGAGTCACCCAGCCTCACTGATCCTGCTCTGCACCTCCAGTTAAAGGTGTAGTGAACCAGAATGCGTTTGGCACTGGACACAACGTCTGTACTTATGGCCTGAGCTGTCCCCTACAAGTTTGTAGTAGCAGGGATAGCTGGGATATCACTCTATTTTGTTGAAACATCAAAATATCATTTCATTTTACAAAGACTCCAAATTTGAGGCATCTGGAGGATGAAGCCACTCCTGGGTAAGCTTTTAATATAAATCACGTGAAGTGCAACCCACAGTAATTATTGAGAGTGATGATGGATCCAGGTGCTTCATGTGACCCACTTTGGTAACTTCAGCAACGCTGATTTTCCCTGGTGCTAAAAGAAAAGTCCCGGCCTGTGTTTTAGGAGATACATAACAACAAATTAGATTTTTCAGAGGTTTATGGATAATCACACCTTAGAAATTCAGCCTAGGGGAACTCACAGCAGAGTGGGCTATTGTGTACTGCTGCTCACCTCCCAGCTTCTTCTCTGGAGATGGAATCATGGAATCATTAAGGTTGGAAAAGATCTCCAAGATCATCAAGTCCAACCTTCAACCAAACATCACCATGCCCTATAAACCGTACCATGAAGGGCCACGTCTACTTCATTAAACACTTACAGGTGACCTCACAACCTCCCTGGGCAGACTATTCCAATGTCTAATCACTCTTTCAGTGAAGAATTTTTCCTAATATCCAACCTGAACCTCCCTTGGTGCAATTTGAGGCCATTTCCCCTTGTCCTATTGTTAGTTGTCTGAGAGGAGATGTCAACTCACACCTCACTACTGCCTCCTTTTAGGGATTTGAAGACAGCAGGGAAAGGAAGGTAGAAAAATCAGCAGAGACTGAATTATCAGGGTTTTTTCTGGGTGATTTCCTCTCCATCATTAATGCCTTCTGTTATATTTAGTTTCCCATTCCTAGACGTTCAGCAGCACTTTTTTTTTAACCTGTTTTTGTAACCAGTGTAGCAAAAAAAAATCAGCTCTGCTCTCCTGCTTAAGGATTGTGATTAGGAACAAAAATTCTGTAGCATTTTTTCTATCAATGAGGAAGGATATTTGTCCTTGAGTTTCATCCCATTAGAAGAGAACAGAGAGGTACAATACACTTGCCAGCTTCCCTTGCAGAGAGGAAAATTCACTGCTGGATATTTGTGCCCTTGGTGAGATGTTTCATTAGTTTTTGTGACATCAGCCTGTGAGGGCCAGGGGAGTTTTGGATGGAGGTGACTGGCTTGGCCCTGCAGTGGGTGGAGATGTTCTTTCGTTGCAAGGCAGGAAGGATCATAGGATCATTAAGGTTGGAAAAGTCCTCTAAGGTCATTGAGCCCAACCACGAACCCAGCACTGCCTTGTCCACCACTAAACCATGTTCCCAAGTGCCACATCTACACATTTTTTAACATTTCCAGGCATGGTGATTCTACCTCTTCCTTTTTCAGACTGTTCCAATGCTTGGCACCATTTCACAGTGGAGAAATTGTTCCTAATATCCAAACTAAACCTTCCCTGGTACACATTGAGTCTCTTTCCTTGTGCCCTATCAAGATGCTGGAAATAACTGCAGGGTAGCAACTCCTCAGAGTGATCTGGCCAAGTCTGCCAGCTGCTTTTTCTCCATCACTTTTGCTACCTGTCAGAGGTAAAAATGCTGTTAACATCCACCTAAGACAGGCCATGTTACTGAGCTGGCAAAGATAAGTCATAAATGTGATGAATATTCACTTGCCTGCTGACAGAGACCTTGCAGTGATTTGGGAAAGACCTGGATGGTCATAATTCAGTGTCAAGCACTGATTGTTTTACTTAACCTCTCTGGGTTCTAGTGAGAGACATTGTCTGAGCTGGTTTTCTCCACAGAAGCCTTGTAGGGTGACTTTCCCATTGGACTAATTACCATGACTTGTGATGCTGCCACTGTCTCACCATAAGTCATCCTGATAATGAGGCAGGTGAGTGCAGATTCCAAACCTTGGGCTCCTGCAGGTTCAATGAGAATAAACCCATCAAAGCATTGTGAAACAACGTGAAACTTGCTGTTACAAAGCTGCCGTGGAAGAAGCACATAATTAAAAACAATCCCCTGGAGAGAACATCATTTAATCTTCTTCACATAACCCTCCACTGGGACAGAAAACACAACAAAAGAAAAGATCTGAATCACAGGGAAAACAATGTCATTTTTTTGTTGTGTGATTTGCTGGAATTCCTTGTATTAATTTTACACTCCATATGGAACTTAAGGTCAATCATTGAGGCTTGTAAGTGAAAATTGCCAAGTTGTATTTCAGCAAACATGACATTTCTGTTGTGCACAGGAACCTCTTGGACTTTTGGTTTCCAATATGCTCATCAGTCTCAAAAGCACAGTGTGGTCTCAGAGAAACAACAGGGGACTAAACCCATTATATTTTATTGAGGAACACAGTATTTATTAGACTCAATTAGACTGTGGTCCATTTGTTCCTGTTTCTTGCCTCAAGCAATGAGTGAATTCCAACATTTCAAAGGCAAGAGAAATTATAGTGAAGGAGGAGACGTGAAATTTGAAGGAGGTTTTTTTTTTTTTTTTTTTTTTAACCTAAAACTCAGTTCTTGCTAAATGGAAACTCCAGAGTGAGCTGTGAGTCCTACAATGAAATTTGGGTCAAGTTTTGACTAACGTCAGGATTAAAATTTCAGCTATATTCAGGCTAAAATGAAGGGACAAATCTCTCTGGCTTTTAAGGATGTGATATTAGTAACATTTATTAAGCACTTGATAGCTGTGTCCTGAGGCACTGCCTTGGTCAAACCCTCCTTAGTCTCCACACTGTAGAAAATAAAGCAGCTTCCCTTCTGTGTTCCCCATTCCATTGTATTTTCTGCAAAGAAGAGGAAAAGAGTCAACCAAAAAAATACTCTTTTCATCAAATCTCAGTTGCTTCTTGATCCTGACTCCCTAAAAAAAAATAATTTAAAGGGTAGACTCTTCTAAACTTGATACTTTAGTCTCCATTTCTCTGCTGCAAACTGGGGAGGGCTATGCTGCGAGTTATAAATCCCACAACAGGTCGGGATAGTTACTCAGTTCCACCCTCTGAAGAGTCTCTGGGTAAGATCCCATTGCTTATCACAGAATCATGAAACGGTTTGGGTTGGAAGGGACCTTAAAGACCATCTCATTCCAACCCCCTGCCATGAGCAGGGACAACTTCCACTATCCCAGATTGCTCCAAGCCCCATCCAGCCTGGCCTTGGACACCTCCAGGAATGGAGCAGCCACAGCCTGTGCTAGGGCTTCCCCAGCCACATGAGGAACGACTTCTTCCCAATAGCCAGTCTAAACCTGCAACCCTTCTGTAGATTTTTCTATCTCAGAGGAACCTGTGGCAGTTCTGAAGACCCCTGAGCTCTGCAGATCCTGTGTGAGCAGTTCATGTTGTACAAATGCTTCTAATTTACAGTTTTCCAGCCCTGCCAGCCCTGATACTTTGAATTGAAAGGTAGACTGACCTGAAAAGTCACCTGCAGCTGCTGAATTGCAACTGCATTAGGGTTCACTGGGACTTTTAATTCAGGAGTAAGCTTTCAAAGCAAAAGTAAAGGATGCCTAAAGAAAGTCACATCTGACTCTTAGCAATGGGAGTGTCCTGTTGCACCTCTAGGGAAATGCTGATTTGTGCCTCTTCGGCCCTAGGGATTGGTGTCAGAGAGAGCTGCAGGGATTACCTGAATTTTGGGGTCATATAAAGATGGTGCCTGCAGCACATGGGGATATTTGGTCAAGACACAACACCATCATAAAAGGTATAAACTGCTTAAACTGTTTCCTTGGAAGGCATTATTCTGATTCCCTACTCTGTCCCCCTGCCTGCTGGAATAGGAAATAGGATTTTTCAGTTCTAATTTATCCTTCAAATCTAAAAGTCATGCTAATACTAAAGCTTAGCTTCTACAGAAATAAAATCCACTATAACAAGTTAAAAAAAGTTCTTGATTTAATAGTTGCAGGGATGGAGAATCCATCACAGCATTAGTTAAGCAGATTAAATAGTTAATGGCAGAGTCTTGCAAATGTATTCCTTAATTTCTTCTCTAAATTAGAGCTCTGCAAATAATTGATATTTTGGTTCACTGGGCAAATTAAAAATAAAAAAGGAAGAAATGGATAAAGGAAGAAAATATTTTGGCATGAACAAACTCCTCAATTTGTGAACTAAAACGTTGCTACAAAGGTCTGAAAAATGTGAGGTCTAATTATAGCAGCAGAGCCACTGTAGTAATGAGGGGTTAGAGAGAGTGGGTGATGAGCAGAAGATAATGCTCTGATGGGCAGGATGGGCACAGCCCTTCAAAGGCTAACAAATACCCTCGTGAGACATCTGGGGGATTGTGGGAAGGGCAGGAAATGCTTGAAAATGGTATTTAAAGGTGAAGAATGGGCATAGTGGAAGGTGTCCCTGCCCATGGCAGAGATTGGAACCTGATGATCTTTAAATTTCCTTCCAACCCAAGCCATTCAATGATTCTCTGATTTTCTGCAATGACTATTCTATTTATCTCTTCTATTTATCTCTTATCTATTCTATTTATCCTATTATTTTTCCATATCCATTCCATCGCCGAGGTTTCCCAGAGGGACTAGTGGAGGTTGTCAGCCCTTCATCTGTCCTCTTTCTTGTGTGTTGCCCCTTGTACAGCAAATAACAAGAGCTCTGGTGCCTCTCTCCCTCTCTGCCTTTCCTCTCCAACATGTGCATTTTGGCTGCATCAGGCTCTGTGTACTTAATGTATATGAAAAAGGAAAAGAAATATGTTTTCTTAGAAAATGACACCTTTCTAGTAATGCTTCAAAAGAGTTTCAAGGATGTCACCTTTTGTATTTTAGCTGATTCATTGGTAATTTCAACCAAGGTGAAAAAAACCTCTTCTTTTTTCTATTTCTTTCTACTATTTGGAGTCCTTCTGGTTTCTGTTTCTGAACCCATTCCTCCTGTTTTCCATCATATGAAGGAGCCTTCAGATTTCTTGAAAGTCAGAGATGGTTTTGCTGCTTTTCCCCTTCCTTTATTCCATTCTTTTAAAATACAGCCCTTTTGACTCATTTATCTCTTTGGAAGCAGGTGAAAAACAAGTCAAGAAAAACAATAAATGCAATGAATGGGAAAATCTCCAACAAACACACACAATAACTTTTCAACTGGTCAAACAATTCCAAGACCAGGAACTTTGTTACACTCAGAAGTGACAACTTTAAAACCAAGCTCTGAAACATTTCATTCCTCCCTCAGACATTTCTCTACCTGTGTTGAAGGTGTGTAATAAATGTCTTTTGGACCAACAGGCCATGATTGAATGAAATAGCTGTAAAGCAAATTGAATGAAAAGTTATAACTTCAGCTGAAGGCTTAAAGATCCTCAGAAAAGAGAATTAATATCCTGTGTGAATAGAAGCAATAAGCAGCACGTGGACACTAAAATCTGGTTATATTTTTCAGATGTGTCCAACTGTGTCAGGTTTTATGCTGCAACAAAAATTAAGGCTTACATTAAAATTAGCAGATCATTACCAATCCTCTAAACACCATCGCAGCTCTTTCAGCCCCAGTAACATATCCAAGGATTACAAAATTAATTTAAATTATATTCCCATGCAGTGAATGTAGGATTTGTGAGATGACATTGCATTGCTTTATCTGGTTTGGGAAGAAGACATAACACAAAGTAATAATGAACCCTGACTTCACAGCATTGTTGGGAGATATCTGATGGGATGAGGGATGGAGGAAAATGGGTATCAGCAGGTCACTTGTTTGCTTTATTGTGTTACTTGATACATCAGGAGCTCCTCAGACCCAAACACAGTATGGTCCTTCCAGGCAAGAGAGTGTAAAAAATTAATCAAGAAATAGGGCACATGGGAATTATTCTTCCCTTCAGCATAGGGCACAGAAGGGATTTTCAAGGGACTGGGCAGAGTGGTGGAGGTAGGACAGGATTCCTATGGGATTTAGGACAGGTTTCATATGGGATTAAGCACAGGCAAACATTAAGACAGCAAAAGATTTGCAGCCTTTTTGCCTGGAGCAGAGCTGTGGAGAACTACTTGGCCAGCTTGAGACAAAAGAGATCTGCAAAGCTCTGTCTGTGACTAGAAAGTGGTCCAAGGGACCACTTCTCTGTCTGTTCCTTGGGATAGTTTGGAAACTGGAATACTTTCTTTAGTCCTTGTGTGACTTACAACCCCAAGGCAACTTCTCCAGCAGTTACTGAAACAAAAATCAGCAAAGGGCTCCTGTGGACTTCCTACACTTCATTATTTTTTCTGGTACCTCTAAGAAAAAAAGATTTTAACAAATCCTAAATTGAGAGACTGGAATTTCAACTTTGCAACTTTGCAAGCAGAAGAAAGTATCTATAATTTATAATTGTGTTGAAATGTGAAAATAATCACTGTGTCTCAGAGTGATTTTACAAATGAATTTAAGAACAGCTGCTCCAGGGAAGATCAAGAGCTCAGGCTACTCCAGTGTGTTGTCCCCTCCAGGGAGCAGCAGCAGATGCTTCAAGAAGAGTGAAAAAACTGATACTTCACCACTGTCCCCTCTCAGCCTCCAGCATTGTGCCCTCTGTGAACTTTCCAAGCCAGACATGATGTCACTTAGCTGGAAAATCTTTGATGAAGTTTTTGTTTCATGGCATTGTGGATTTGCTGGAAGAATAACTGAACCTACATGATGCAGGCTGGCAGATGAAAGCTGCCCTTGCCAAGCCATGGCTCTTGGGCAAAACATTGCCCATAAAATTTGTGAGCACAAGACAGTCTGGAAAGAGAAGGAATACAGAAGTTTAGACTCATAAGGAAAAGTTCTAGGAGTTTGTGACCAGTATGTCCCTGTCTGAATAGAATCATGGAATCATGGAATGGTTTGGGTTGGAAGAGACCTCGAGCAACATCAAGTTCCACCCCCTGCCATGGGCAGGAGCACCTTCCACTGTCCCAGGTTGTTCAAAGCTCCAACCAACCTGGCCTTGAACACTCCAGGGGCAGGACATCCACAACTTCTCAGAGTGAGCTGTGCCAGGGCCTCACAATAAAGAATTTATTTTGTATAGCTAACCTAAATTTCCCCTCTTTCGGTTTGAAACCATTACTTCTTGTTCTGTCACAACAATTGCTGATGAAAAGTCCTTCTTCAGCTTCCATGTAGGCCCCTTTCAGGTACTGGAACACTGCTCCATGCAACCTTCTCCAGGCTGAATAGCCCCAACTTTCTCAGCCTGTTTCCATAGTGCAGTTGCTCCAGTCCTCTTATCAACTTCCTGGACCTCCTATGGAGTTGCATCAACAGTTCCATGTCCCTCTTGTTCTGGCCGTGGCTGTGGGTGGGAGACAATCCCCATTACCATCCCAAATTTGAAGAGAATACAAGAGACACAAGTTGCTCATTTCTTTGAGGTGAGACATAAAGCTATTCAAAACTTGCTGTTTGGCTGATTAAAGCACAGTGGTCCCAAATTTCTGGTTTTGAGCAAACCTTGCTTGAGCTCTCTCAGCACATAAACTCCTTAATTGACTGAGCAGTGACACACTGGGTTCTATTTCTAATAAGTTATTAATATTTTTCTAATGAAAAAAAAAAAAGAAAATGTCAGGGAAAAAGAGAGACAGTCCAGTAACCTGCTGAAACTTGTCAGATGCTTTGGATATTTCACGCTCCTGATGTTTGCCTGGACATGGATTGGGCCCAATGTTGTTAATTCACAACAAGAACATTTTATTTATTAGGAACATGCAGTGAATTATAATAGGAAGTGACTGACAGTGGCTGAGAAATAGCACAGCCCTGTGGATGATCTGTTTTCAGAGCTCAAAAATCTGTGGAGTTTGGCTCAGTAAGGACGCCCTCCAAGCAATTCCTTGGTCAAGACTGAGAGGTGCTTGGATAACCTTGATGGCTACTGATTGCCAGGACTAAATTTCTTCATGGCTCTTGACTGAGATCTGAAAAGGTGGGTTTGTTACCTCATCTACACTTAGGAGCTGTGGGCTGCTGAACTAAGTGCCTGGGTTTGTCTAGTTTGGAGGGAAGGAGGCTTCCCATCCAGAGATGAGACAAGTGGGATTGGTTGAAAGGTGATTCAGGGGAGGTTCAAACAGCATATTAGGAAATACTTCTTTACTGAGAGAGTGGTCAAACATTGGAATGAGTCTCCTAGAGAGGTGATCGAGGCCAGATGCCCATCAGTGTTTAAGAGTCACTTGGAAAATGTGCTTAATCATATGATTTAACTTTTGGTCAGCCCTGAATTGGTCAAGCAGCTGGAGTAGATGATCCTTGTGGGTCTCTTTAAACTGAAAATTCCCTTCCTTTCCCTTCTCCTAAGATGGGACAGGGAGCTGTTTGATACCTTCACATGGAAGATAATAGGTCTGTTTTACTTGTCACATGAACTTCCAGTCTTGCCTTTAGAATTTATCTTTGTTTTTGAAGATGATGATCTGTTTGTAACCACATCCAAGAGCAATAAAAACATGGAGGTTGAGCTGGAGCTATTTACATAAACCATTCTTGGAATATAGAAAACTTGAATAACAAGGTGTGTTTTGAACCTGAAGTCAGAACAGAAGGCAAGAGAAAAGCTCACAACTGAAGAATAGACCAATTAATGGTGACCTATCTGAAATAAGATTTGCAGTAGGTTATAGGAACAAACCAGTGAAAGACATTACATTTTAAGGAAGAAAAAGGAAAAGCAAGTTACATCTTGTGCTAATCAGTTTACAAAGTGGACATGTTGGTTGTCCAGTTTTGTTGTTTCCTCCTCTTATCACCCAGAACCAGGAGCCTGGACCAGTGAAGTCACAGAACAGATGCTTGTCCTTAGGGCAACCTGCGAGGAGGTGATGCCCTATAGGCAGCTTGGACAGGAAAAATACGGAAGTCACTCGGTGTGAGGTTTTACTCAGGGAATGCATAAAAGCATCAAAAGCCTCTGCTTTTGCTCATCCAGGCCACTAAATGGGCAATTCCAGAAGAGTTTCAACCATTTTGAGGAGAGCTCAGCAGTCTAGCAGGAGGTATTGATTATAGTAAACTGGGTCTCCTGACAAGCTTGTTCAGTGCCAAGTCAATCATGAAGGAGTTTATGAAGCTGTCTGCTCCATTTAGGCTGCCCAAAATAGTCCTGCAGGGCTTCTCTGAAAGAAATGAGAGAAGCAGGGCTGCAGCAGTACCTAATGAATCTTCCTGACAGAGAAGAAATAAAATGTAGCTCTGGATTTACTACGTGAGTTCTACTGAAACCATGCACTGAGAGTGAAACTGGCTGGAAGAGCCCAGCCAGGAAGGGCAACTTAATTTAATCCATTTATGTACTGGGGAAATATTGTGTTCTCCTCATGAAGAAGACATTCCCAACCCTCTTTTCTCAGATGGGTGGGATATTGATTGCTGATAAGACTAAAATTTGATACCGAGAGTATCAAATGCCACCAAGACTGGTGCCTCCCTTCACCATGAGGCTTCATGCCCTGAGGTCCTACAGCCAAACAATATCACAGTAGTGCAGCAGCTGAACCTGCTGGGAAATGATTAAGGGAACAATGAGGAATTAAAGTGCCAAACTCTCCTTGATTTATACACTGAGTGTCAGACTCTTCTTTTTATGATCAGAGTTGGACCACTCTAACCAAATGCAATCTCAGTAGCAATGGTCTCTCCCCTCAAAAAAGCCCACCTCAAAACAAAAAACTCATCTGGGTTTTATTTTGGGGGCAGTTATTTCTTCTTTCATTCATCATCTCCCTCCACCTTTATTTTCTTTTAATATTCCAAAGCAGGAACATGCAAATGGCTTCACTGTAATTAAATAATTCCCTGGCAACTGTCATTCTGACTGTTAAGAGAAAGGTACAGAAATTCTTGTAGATATTTCTGTCATCCATAAACTCACAATCAAATCCCCGAAGGTTGAAAGGAATTGGGTGTGAAGACAAAGATTTGTAACTCTTAGAATTTGATCTGAATATGTAGAAATGAATAGCCTTCTGATATCCTTTCCCACATGCACGAGGGTGGCCTTTCAGAGACCTTCCAAGCCCCATCCTTTTTCAAGCACTATGCTCATATCTGAAAGCAAATATGCACTTGGCAGAGAAGTTTTGACAAGTTTTTTTGACTATCATGGCTGTGGGGTGTCCCTCAGGTGTGCTCAACATCACAAATCAAGAAACCCCTTCTGTTCTATATCATGACTAGAAATTCTTCCCCTTCCCTTCTTCAACAAATGTCTCCTTCCCCTTTTCCCATCAAAATATCTCTCTTCCTCACATGACAGTTGAGTTAATACAAAAATCAATCCCTCTTTTAAACTTGTTATGTGTGATGTGATCATCTGATTAAACACTTCTCCTGGCAACTCCTTGACTATTTTTTTTTGCTCTCCCTTCAGATCAAACAGAGCAAGTCATTTGCATTTTCATGATGAGCAGCTTCCAGAGTCTGTGAATCTTTACAGAATGCAATAACAATCTTAAGGGTCTTTTCCAACCTAAATGATTCTATAATTATTCATGTCCTACCTGCTTTCTGTGTCTCTCTTTCACTTCTCTTCTTCTCAGCCTATTTTCCCTACCCCAGAAGGCACAAAAAACATAATAAGGTTTGTAGTGTATCTACCAAGGTTTGCTTTATTGACTTCTGCTCTCATAAAATGGTCTTTGAGTTGCAATTAAATCCTTTAAATTCACATGAGTGCTTGAAGAACCTGAGAGAAGTGGGAGATGCTGGAAATATTTCAGCTGAGAGAGGAAAAAATTGACAAATGGGTTTTTGCTCTTGCTTTATTGCAGATAATTATAAGAAGTGGGATCTACAGCAGTGGCTTTAAACATGATAATGGTGTGACAATTCATATGCAGGACTTGACTTGCAAGTGCAGTCAAAGGGGGGTCTCACCTCAGTGATTTTTTCTGTCCTATCTTTGAGTCATTGCTCTGCCAACCAAGCAGCTCATCTGGATTTTATTGAGTTAATATTAAACTAAACTGATCAGATATTTTATTTTCCCATATTAAAGACTTGCAAACTCCCAAGACAGGACTGGGAAACCTCATCCTGCCTATATTGTCTTCAGATTCATTTTCTGTGTTAGATGTACATCCTTCTCTGTGAACAGGAACATCATTCCCTCAGCCAGATGCCATTCCAGTGTTCCTGGTGATACAACATGGACTAAGCAGTGTGGGCTCACATGGGGTCAACAACCTTCACTGAGTGACTTGCCAGATGACTTTGCTTCCATAAATTAGAGATGAGATGAGATATTAAAAAAGAAGCAGGGGCCAAGGAATGCAAAATAATAAAGATGTAGAGGTTCTGCTGGGGGATAGAATTTGCCTTTGTGCAAAACAGTGACTTCTGTTGAGTTTGAAGGTCCATTGGAGCTGCTGCAGAGTGTCTTTAGCTGCTGAGGCTCATAGCCCAATTTTACTTGTGCTATGGGTGGAAGCTATGCTTTATGGATCTCTCCAGGTAGATGTTCCTTAGATAAATGCTGTATCCTCATTAATTGTGGCTTCCCTATCCCTAGAAGTGTTCAAGGCCAGGTTGGACAGGGCTTGGAGCAACCTGGGATAGTGGAAGTTGTCCCTGCCAATGGCAGGGAGGTGGAACTGGATGATGGTTTTTTGGGCTCCTTCCAACCCAAACCATTCCACCATTCACACAACCACTGCCTCCAGTGTGGGCTCTGTAGTCAGACCCTTTTCCATGGCTGGGCTTCTTCAACAAGGGAACTATTTGCTTTTCTCCAAATTTGAGATTCCTGGGGGAAAAAAATCCAGAACAAACAAGGGTATGCAATAGCGTGGTCTGGTGTCTAGTCCTCCACACTGGGATGTAGTTTTTCCCTCTAGATCTCTACAAGAATACATTCTATATCCCTCTTAAAGTAATTATTTTATTCCAGGAATATGAAGATCACAGATCTGTTTCAGTATGGAAAAGCTTACATTGGTTTAAGAATGATCATTTTTTCCTAGTTTAATTTTCTCCATGGAGGAGACCTGGGTGCACTCACTATTTTTCTCTATGATGGAATTTTACAGGAATCCTGTCATTGGAGGCTCAGTGGTCATTGTGTGGTTAATGGGTATGAAAGTGATGGAAGATCAACCACATGAATGTGGACTTTGCCAATACATTGAGCTGAAAAAGGCAGCTTCCTTCACCCAGGTCTTTCCTGCTTTTTCAGATTTGGAAATGAAAAGCTTGGCTTTTTGATATAAAATGCCAGAAGACAATCCTATTGAGTGTAAACTGGAATTCATTACAGGAGATAATAAAATAGCAACAAGGAGATACTAAATTAATTGTAACCACACACTAAGAAAAAAATCCACCAAAAAAACCCCAAAACAACAAGAAAGATACGTTTGGGGTTGTTTTTTTTCTCACATTTCTGTGACTAGATTTGAGCAGCAGAGACTGGAAGAAGAATGTAGGTTGATTTCAGAAAGGGATTAGCATAGTGAATCAATTATTGAGGAATGTTTTATAATGGCAGTGAGTGCTTTTTCCATCCTTATATTTCGAAAGTGCTCAGTGCATGTAAGAAAAAACAGCATATAAGATGGTCACAAAGTGATTTTCAATTGTGGTGCCCTGGATCTACCACTTGATCCTGCAGTTCACATCCCAGTTGCATTTCTCCATCAAATCCTTGAATAACTTCTGGCAATAAGAGAATATTTTACTGTTATATTCTGTGATTTACTTTTTACCCCTGAAAATGAGCATCAGGGAACCACATTTCTTTTTGTTCTTAACTGGTTTTAACCACACTTCAAAGGCAGGTCAGGTCTAGCCATCCTATTATCATTCCCTGTTTCCAGAATAATTGCATTTTATACTTCAATCTGTGTTTAACAGCACATCACAGATGAACTTGGAAATGTTATACAGGATGCCCTTCTACTGGAACAATTTTTCTTTTAGCATTGATGGGAAGGAGCATTCAAGATGATAAACTAGAAAGAAGATTCAATATAGAGCTTGATAATAAACCACAGGAATCTAAAGCTACTCCTTTTTCATACCATTCCATATCTACACCACACACAGACACGGATTAGGTTGGTGTCAAAAATCTAAACTAAAAGAGGAGACATTTAGATGAGATGTCAGGAAGAAATTCTTCCCTGGGAGGGTGATGAGGACCTGGAACAAGTTTCCCAGAGAAGCTGTGGCTGCCCCATCCCTGGAAGTGTTCAGACTAGGTTGGATGGGGCTTGGAGCAACCTGGGATAGTGGAAGGTGTCCCTGCCCATGGCAGGGGATTAGAACTGGATGATCTTGGGCTGCATCAGGGGAGGTTTAGGTTGGATATCAGGAGAAACTTTTCCAGAGAGAGAGTGATTTCCCATTGGAATGGGCTTGCCAGGAAGGTGGCGGAGTCACTGTTCCTGGATGTATTTAAGGATAGGTTGGATGATGAACTTAGTGACATGGTTTAGATGGTTTAGATGATGGATTGGTGTTGGATAGGTTGTTAAGCTAGATAAAGGTTGGACTTGATGATCTCTACGGTCTTTTCCAACCTTGTTAATTCTGTGTGTAATTCTGTATGTAATCTCTAAGGTTCCTTCTAACCCAAACCATTTTATGATTCCATGATGATTCTACGATACAGTCTGTGGAAGTTCCATGTAAGCTCTGCGAACAAATGTCTTCAGCACTATGATGATGGTCCATCCAAACATCCTATGATTATTGTAGTTTGACCATAAGAACAAAAGAATATTAACTAATCACTTTACAGAGAAATAAAGTTAGAGATTTACAAATTGCTGTTAACATACACCGTGGAACAGACAAGAAATTTCACTTCACCCACTCCAGACCCAGTAGGACCATAAGGCTCTCTGTCCTACTTTTTCCAGGAAGTCCTTCTTTTAGCCCTATTTTATGACAGCATATTTCCTTGGATATGTCCCTTGATATTTACTGACTGGACACAATTGCCACTCACCACAAATTATATTTATTTTTACTCATATTGAAATATCTTTCTCTTGTATAAACAGCACCTCTTCATCAATTCTCACATCTTCTCTGGTCATTTTAAAACTCATTAAGTGACATCCAAATAGAACTTGAAAGGGCAGAAGCACTGTGTTGAAAGTGTGCACTGAAGGAGCTTTGACACACTGGGATCTCAGTATTATCTGCATTACATCCAATGCCAGCAAACTCAGCCTGTTTAGTCATGACCTCTGCCTGTCCATAGCTGGCTACTGGTTAAGTATTATTGTTTCTGCTTTCCATTTAGAATGTCTTATTTTCAAGAAAAAACAAGAAAAAAATCCAGTAGGATATTGAGGAAGTAGGGCTGGGAGGTGGCTGAAATATCTCGGTGTGCAGACTTTGTAATCTGTAAAATTTGGTCTTTGATACAATTCCAGACATCACCATCTCCCATCACTACAGACAATCTTTTCAGGAATACAAATATGCAAGAAATAATTCTGACATCAACCAACTATTGGCAGAAACACCCCAAATTCACTTAAGTGAAGATTTCCACTAAGATTTGAAGACATTTATTGCCAGTTCCAGTTTCAGACTTGGAACAAATGAAAGCAAAGAGTGAGTTTGACATTGCTTTGGCACTGAGAAGTCACTTCAGAAGTGGCCCCTCCTTCACACTGAGATGTGATGCAAATCCCACTGAAATCAATGGAGATCTTTCCCTCCAACTAATTCCGCTTTGTGAGAAACTCAGAGGTCTTTGTTCCACACAGGGTCAGCACTTGGCAAGAGTGTTAATAGACCTGGGCTGGCAGCCAGGCATCCCTGGTTTTGCTGAGATTGTATTAAAACCTTTTCCAATGTGTTCCAAATCTCAGTTCATGAACTCACCTAAACTGAGGCTGGAATGGTGTTTGGTCAAAGCCTGAACTTGATGATCTTGGTGGTCTTTTCCAACTTTAATGATTCTATAGTTCTAAGTGATTGCAGCCTGTTTCAGAATCTGTTTAAGCTTCAAGCATCCCTAATACCCTCATCTGCCTTGGTATTCTCGACCAGGAGGTATCTTCCAGATTTTAAATCTCATTCAAAATGCAAAGCTCAATAACCTTGCTCACGTCTGATGTGATGGTAGACTCGGAGAGGGATAGTATTGGGTGTTATACAAGCCTTTCAGTGCTTAAAGAGGGCTTAAAAGAAAAATAGAGACCAATTCTTGCAGGGCCTGATATGGCAGGTCAGGAAATAATAGTTTTAAACTAAAAAAGGGGATATTTAGAGTATGTACAAGGAATAAGTTCTTTAAAGTGAGGGTGGTGAAACACTGGCACAGGTTTCCCAGAGGAGGGTAGATGTCCCATCTTTGGAAGTGTGCAAGCTCAGGTTGGGTGGGGCTTTGAGTAGTCTAGTGTAAGATGTTACTACTCATTGCAGGAGGGTTGGACCAGATGACCTTTAAAGGTCCTTTCCTACCCAAACCATTCTATGATTCTGTGTTCTTATAAGTGAACTTTTCTCCCATAATGTTTTATTATGATTTTCATAATAAATTTTCAAATCATTAATAATTCATTTTCAAATGTATTTGCTGTTCTTAAAACTCAGGAATAAATTTTGTCCATTAGAAAACTCTCAGTGCTCTTGGGACCTTCTGCACTGCTGAGATTTCTTGAACTCAACGTAGTTCCACCCTTTTCTGCAACTGGCCAGGGCACGTACAAAGAGAAGACATGGAGAAAAGGATCAATTGACAAGACAATCTTTGTTTGGGGTTGGCAGCAATGACTTGGCTGAGGTTGTTTTTTTTCTGGCACATCCTCTGATCTATCTGAGGAGCCATTTCCTTTGGATCACCTTGGAATTTTGGCAAAGGAAGCACTCCGATATATTAAGTTGCAAGACTCTCTGCTGCTACTTCTTTTTAAGTTTAAGTCTGACTGAATGACCTTAATAGAAAACTGCCAACAAAAGCACAAAAAAGTTTAATTGAATTAAGTCTAAATAATATGATCTTGAAGTTTGAACACAGGCTTATCTATTGACATTGTCTCACAGTGAAAAAGTCCTTCTTCTGCTCTTCAGCAGAGCAGGTAAATTTATAACATAGAGCAAAAGGAATCTCAAAGGCAAAGTCTTCTTATAATGTTAAATCCAATATCAGAAAGTGAATTTCTAAGGTACTGCTACTGAAGTGTGGAAACAACCATATAACAGAGAATTTGATTCCATCCAAGGCAGAGCACAGGGCACATGTTCCTTATTTCATATATGACAGAGGGAAATGGGTACATTTTGTCGGTCTCTGCACAAGTTTGACATATATTTAAGTGTATCTTCCTTTACAGAAGAGGGAGAAGTAGCTGGAAGGTGATTCTGGTGATTTTGAAGGCCAAGTACAACTTTGAGTATTTTAACAACACCAAATGTTCTTTTTTTTTCCGCCAGAATATTGTGTGATGTGTGTATGAAATAACCTGCCTGAACCACTCTATTATAGAAAATAAATAAATATGCACACACATTAAAGTTTTAACTCCAATCTTCAATTCCATATCTCTCATTTTCCTAGTCTTTTCCATGAGATGTGTGTCCCTCCTCTTTCTTACTGCTCTAAGATCAGCACTGTTTTCATCCCAAATCCAAAAGTCCTACACAAGCGCTATGAAGAAAATTAACTTTATCCTTGCCCAAACCAGTACAGCTGTAGATCTGAAAAGCTCCTTTAAGGGATTTTTTTTGTTGCTCTTTTGGGTTCAAGCTAGTCTTTGAAGTTGTATGGACACTCAGAAAATATTCCTGTTGCGTATTTATAAATAAGCAAGTTACAACAGCCTCAGGTATGGAAACAAAAATGGTTGGAAAATGGAAGAAAGTTGAGTGGATATCATCTCCATCTGCTCTGTTCTTATTTTTTCCCAGATGTTCAGTTTTCACTTATTTTGGAGACAGGCTGTGCTTGGTCTGATCCCGTTCCTCTGCCTTTCTGCTCTCCTGATTCCAACCCAAGCTGATAGACACATACCTGCGAATATTGTGCCTGATGAGGTAGTTGGAACTTAATCCAGTTTTGATGATTAATTTCAGTAGCAATAATGGGGAACTGCTATTTATTAATACATATATTTCCCTGTGCTCTTGCTTCAGAACTAAAGCAGTTGGAAATCAAATAATAAAAGTTATCATGAAGGGATTATTAACAGTCCTTATAAGGACTTGGGGGAAATTATCATAAAAACAGATGGTTCTTTGAAAAAGTGTGAAAAATACTCCAGTATAATTTGTCTGGTTGACAACAAAGAATCGATATTAAAGAAATAGAGAGATAAAATGATGTTAGAGAGACATCAACCAATTTTTCAAAATCCCTCATGGAGCTGCAGCACTCTCAATTTCTTCTTCTTTCTGATTTTTGCTTTGCTTTTTTTTTCATTTGAGATCTCAGACTCTACTAAAAATGAAAATTTGCTAAAGTTTTATTGAACAATTGGGATCTTGGTTATCAGAACAGGGTTTCTAACTCTCTGTCTATAACTTCAGCCCTTAGGGTTTGCCCTCTGTGCTTTTCTATAATCACCTTTCCTTATTTGCCTTATAATCACCTTCCCTGAGTTGCCTGTGTTCATGTACACAGCTCAGTGAGTTGTCTGCAACAGCCTCTGCCAATACTTGCCTTTCAGGATCAAACAATTTCCAACATGTCATGGGAATGATGTCTAATTGCAAAGGCTAATCCTTGATTTCTGCTGTAATCCCTCATCTCCTGCTTCCATTTTCACTGAATTAGAAGTGGATGAAGGAGACAGAGCTCTCCTTCATTCACTGAGTGTATCAAGGATGGGACACACAGCAGGGAAACCATCTGGCTGGAGAGACTCCTCTCATATTGATCTTCAAGTGGTATAAAGTCAAAAGGAAAAATCATTGGATCACTGGGTTTGGGAGGGCCTTCAAGGTCATCTGTTCCAACTCCCTGCCATGGGCAGGGACATGTTCAAATGGACCAGGTTGCTTAGAGCTCTTCCCAGTCTGGTTGGATAAATAAATAAAGTAAATATCTGTTCCCATTCAGGTTACAACAGGATGAATCTCAAGGAGATGTGTATTCCCTGAGCAGTACATTTTTACCTGTGTAAACTGGAGGAGAAATGAAGACCACGGTCAAAACTCCTACTAATTACAGGAAATATCAAAGCCCAGACATTTGACCCAAATATGCAGCACAGTATGAGAGTTTTTTCACTGTGTTACACACAGAATTACGCACAG
>VXBA01005490.1:941211-1014722 GCA_013399895.1 Serilophus lunatus | reverse complement strand
TTTTTTCTTTTCCCTTTTTCGTGATTTTTATCAAGTTTACTTCTGTGTTAAGTCTGGAGTTCCCTTAAACTGTTGGTTTTTTTTTTTTGGTTGAGCTCCAGACAAATAAACTGTTTCCCTCTTGTTTTAAATTCTGTTCAGTCTTCTTGTCACTGTCGAGCTTGCCCCTTAGTTAAAACAGTGGTGCTTAAACCACCATATTTACTATTCAGTGCAGGAAAGCGTAGTGCTAGTTTCAGGAGCTAATATTCCTAGTATGGAAAAAACCCCATGAAGAAAGCTGAGAACTGCAGAGAAATGAAGACTATTCTGAAAGGCAAAAGTCAAGAAAACAATCAATGTTTCAAGGAACTAAGTAATAAACACTACAAGGGCACATCATGATAGGACAGGAAGTAATGGGTTTATACTGAAGGACTGTAGGTTTAGATCAGACATAAGGAAGAAATTCTTCACTGTGAGGGTGGTGAAGCACTGGAACAGACTGCTCAGAGAGCTTGTGGCTGCCCTATACCTGCATCACATTGGATGGTGCTCTTAGCAACTTGGGCTGGTGAAAGGTGTCTCTGCCCATGGCAGTGGGGTTGGGACTAATAGGTCTTTAAGGTCCCTTCCAACACAAACCATTCTATGAATCTATGATTATGTGAAATGGAGATAGAATACATTTTAAAATACAAATATATAAGTTTGTTGTGGATAGGTGAATGAACTAGCAACCTGTTTATGGCATTGTAAAAGAATGTAAGAGAAGAATGATTTTTTGAAGTGTCAAGTACCTCAATAGAAACTATGTTTCAGAAAAAAAGTATTTTCGTTAAAGGAGATGCTGGGGGCTGTGTGAAATTGGACACTATCACACCGACTCTACCAGAGTGTTTCTTGTTGCAGAAGTGAGGCAAGTGTTGCTGTCAGCTCTGCCAGGCTCCATTGCAAGGATTGCATGTGCATCATTTGTCTCTGTTCTGGCACAGCCAGAAGTAAGGTAGTTCTCACTTCATGAGAAGTCCAAGTTTTGTCCAGAATTAATACACAAACTTGATAGAATATGAACACATTTATCACTTGTACTTTGAATTCATACTCAAACTAAGTACAGAATATTATGTGAAACTCTTTTAAAAGAGCAAAGGTAATGGAGGGAACACATTAGCTTTTGCTGCTTTTGGACAGAAGTACAGCAATAGACTGTGGAGAAAGGTTAAAAGTGACACAAATAAGGGAAACTTCTGTATAGGCCAGCGCCTGTTTTGCTTGGAAGGAGTAAGAATAAGTGAAATGCAGAGATCAAATGGTGACCAAGCAAACAAGAGGACAACAGATCATGCTTTAATGTTGGGTTACAGTGAAGGGAAAACGAGAGATCATTTTTAGTATCTGATACTTCTGTGTTTTATTTGAATTTTCTAATATAAATTTCTCAAGCATCATTTGAAAACACAATGTATCTGCCTCTTTGCTCCTTTGAATCTCTTGGCCATGCTATTTAAAAATGTACATTACCTTCCTCTCTCGTAGTTTATTGTGACAGAAGCAGTTTGTGATAAATCCTCTTGCATTGCTTCAGTATCTGCAGCCAAATACACTATTGTCTACAGTCCATTGAATGAAGATGTAAAAAAAAAATAAATTATTAACCCTGTGTCTTCCATTGCCAGTTATCTCAATATCAATTTAAAACAGACTTTTCTGTCTCCGTTATAAATCAATATTGTAGAGAAGAACATTGGCTTTCCATTGAAAGCTGAAAAGTTTTGGGTTTTTTTCCAAGTGATGGAATAGAATGGAGGCATGATCTTTATCCCTAAAGTGGAGATTAGGGATTTAATAGTTCTCTTTAAACAATGGTCCTATATATGATATACTAAAAGGACATACCCTCTCAAATTCCTCATGAGAGAGTAACAAATACACACCAAAACTGGAATTTTTAATGGTCTTTTTTGCCATTACTGTATTACTGGTGGAAGTAGGACCTTGTTAGCCTGTAATTAAAGAACATTTTCTATCTGCATGTTTCAATAATTCTTTTCCATACCTGCAGTGAACACTCTTTAGAAGTCATATGAAAGGATGGTTTTAGATTGGTTCCAAGTTAACAGGCAGAAAAATTTTGCGATGTGAAGCCAAATGACCCTAGAAAAATCACAACTCTTTTCAACACTCTCAATAGAAAAGCAGAAACAAGTTTGTGAACTTCATCAAATATTTTGTATTTACATTCATCTTTTCAAAACTGATCTAGCCATGCTTTCCCAGACATACTGACAAACAGGTAAATACATTTGAAGAGATTTTCCTCCTGAACGATGAATAGTTCAAACAGTTAACATGCATTCATCATTTTGCTTATTATTTTTTATTGTATGTTCCTTATCTGTTAGAATTTTAATTGAAATTGCCTGGTTAGTCAGCAAGACATAGTATATAAGAATGAACAAAAAAGCATTTCCGTTCCTGTAGGAAGGAAAATAGTGTAGAATGTAGTCTGTATGATTAAAAACCAGATATGTTCATATACACTTTCAAAGCTAGAAAGATGAATTTTCAAAGGAAATGTATCCTAAATGGCATTAAAAAGAGTGATGACAGCAGTGGCCAGTGGGGATAATGGATGGAAATGTTTTAAGTGAGAAGATTGAAAAAAGGGCACTTTTTAAATGTCTGAATGAGAGAAATTCTGTTCTCTAAAGTAAATGTTGTTTTCTGGCAAATCTATTTTTAAATTTGTGGTCTGGATAAAGAAATATGCCTTCTATTAATATCATGTCTCAGAATGAGGTAGTAATTTTGTTTGAAGTCAAAAAATCTGGTTTATTTTTTCCAAAAATTCTACATCAAACCAAAGAGAAGGAAGCTGATGACAAATAAACTGCTGCAGAAATGTTTTTGGGTCACATGTTTTCAAAAAAATTGAATAATACTTGCAAAGGGGAATATTATCTAATCCTGGAACAGAAACAAAAAGTGCAAAGGAATGGTTAATAACTTTATAAATATATATTGTATATGTTTATACATATATGTGTGTGTACATAGAGGAATAGTTTTCTTGAAGTAATTTTTGCATTTCACTGACAAATGCCACCAAGATGATCTGTGGTAGCTTTGGCAAAGTGAGACAACGTGAGGATTAGCACTATCAAATATAGTAGTACATCAGTCACTCTTTCTTTTCTTTCTTTCTTTCTTTCTTTCTCTCTTTCTCTCTTTCTCTCTTTCTCTCTCTCTCTCTCTCTCTCTTTCTCTCTTTCTCTCTCTCTCTCTCTCTCTCTTTCTCTCTTTCTCTCTCTCTCTCTCTCTCTCTTTCTCTCTTTCTCTCTCTCTCTCTCTCTCTCTTTCTCTCTTTCTCTCTCTCTCTCTCTCTCTCTTTCTCTCTTTCTCTCTCTCTCTCTCTCTCTCTTTCTCTCTTTCTCTCTCTCTCTCTCTCTCTCTTTCTCTCTTTCTCTCTCTCTCTCTCTCTCTCTTTCTCTCTTTCTTTCTCTCTTCCTCTCTTCCTCTTTCTCTCTTTCTCCTTTCTCTTTCTCTCTCTCTCTCTTTCTCTCTTTCTTTCTCTCTTTCTTTCTCTCTTTCTCCCTTTCTCCCTTTCCTTTTCCTCTGAAAATTAAGAAGCCAGTTCAGTGAAAGGCAAAGTATGTTTTAGCACCTTTTGCCTTTTAACCATGTCAGAACAGAGCTCCTAAAATGGCCAGTAGCCTTATGAGTGAGCTCATTGTTTCTCATTCTGCTGCTGCAGTTTTCCCCTAATTAACTGGATGGGCCACAGCACACAATTTTACCTGGATTGAGGCAGCTACCAGTGCTGGGAACACAGCAAATGTGGGGTTTGAAAGGAGCCCACCAGACACCCTGTGGACTTGTTCAGGTAGCTAAAACCAGTTTAGGTGGGCTATGCCTTTGCTAGTAACTAGAACAAGCCATGACTGTGTGCCCCACCACGACAAGGGCAAGTGTCACAACATAGCTCATGTCTATACAGTCACATTCTCTTCATTTCCCAAAACAGAGAGACCTAGACTTCAGTGTCAGCTGGAAGCCATCGTTGACCTTTGCTGTCCCCAGTCTATTCCCCGGGAGAGCACTAATTTGCATTGGCTGCAAATGGACTCCGGGTCATGACCACAACTGGAACACACTGGGCCATCACACTCCAGTGCTGAGGTCCATGGACTCATCTCCATTAAGTAGTGTCTATACTCGTGGATGTGCACAATAGTACCCGAACGAGCTAAACTAAAGCTGTTCTAAATGCGCTTTATCCAAGCTTTCCCCAGAGGCTGAATCTAGGTATAGCCTAGAGCATGAGCAAGAAACTCGCTGAGGTAAAAATAGTATTCATATTGGATCCTGGCTATAAGCAATATAAAACCAGTTTTTGCACTTCTCTCTCCTGTTATGTTTGTTATACAGGAAGGGAAAGTCTAAATCATTTCTCTCTGTTTATGAATTCCCAATGTGCATTAACGTTCAGTGGAATAAACTGGAAAATGCCAAGTACTGTATTAAAGCTTCTTTTTCTAGAAACACAGTGCTTCATATTTGGTTCTTTTCCTTGCAGGCTCTATAGTCACAGAGAGAATAATGAAGACTATAGGATCCATAATGTACTTAATTTAGAATGATTTTGCTAGCTTTTGCAAGTCGATTTCTAAAATCTTACAATCTTGAAAAGATTTATTTCAGTTTTTTTACTTTAGGGTAAAAGAAAATGTCTTCATATTAAGGGAACATTTTCTCTAGGCATTTTTTCCTACAAGTTAATGGCAACATGCAATGTTTATAATTTCTTGGAAAAAAAAAATCTTTTTATTTATAGAAGTTTATAAGAAGATCAGATTAATTCTACAGAAATTAATGATTTGATACAAATAATAGCATGATCTTTACCTGCATCACTGAGAATCATTGCATTGCTTACATAGAAACAGAATAGAGTTTATAGTAAAAATCTTCCAGAACCCAGGGATAAATAGAAATTTGGATGTGGTGACTAGTAGCTTGACAACAGTGAGTGGGAAGAATGTAGAAGGAGGGAAGTTAAATGCCACCAATTCTTTGAAGCTGAGAAGCTGATAAGAAAAAACCTTGGCATTTATCCTTAGGATCTCTTTGGATGCAGGCAATCACTATTCCCAGAGGAGTGGAACTAATTCACACACTATAGTTTGCCAGGATTAGGGCTGGAAATACCACATTCAGAAATATTACAATCTGAGGAGATAGTGGTTATTAATACTGCAGCTTCCCAGGCAGGGCAGGAACAATGCTCCAGCTGAACAGAAATCTTATTGCATCATGGCATCAAGGTGCCAATGGGTTTTAATTTTCTATATACAGTATTAAAACTCCAGTTGAAGGAAACAAATTAGTGGCCAAAGCATCAGGCACATCCTCCCTTATTCCTTGTTATTCAACCTGTCTGCTAGCTCCTTTTTATGTCCATGCTGCCAAATTCTCCTACTAAGGTTACGCCTACTCAAGAACGTTTAGTGCAGTCGGTGCAGTTTCTCAGGCTTGACAGCAGGGTAACTGAGTCAATCTGAATTGCCTCAAAAATACATGACAGAGTCAAGGAAAAAAAAAAGCTCATAAATGCTGCTGCTGTTTTCTAGAAGAGGCAGAAATAATTTGATGTTCTAAACACACAGGGTAACTTTCTCCATCAATCCTTTGCTGTCTTTACTTCTTCTGTATTATTCAAATAATACTAATACTAATACTAATACTAATACTACTACTACTACTACTAATAATAATAATAATATTCAAATAACTCACCCAATGTGGGTTTTGTCTCATCAGTATGACTTGAAAAAAACCCCACTGACACGGTTTAATTTCTGTGTATTACCAACTGCTTTGCAGAATCTGATGCGTCACACACAGAGGCACCCATACATATGAACCGCCACTCTATACACTCATGAACTGGTAGGCTTTTCTCTTTTGAGTTATTGGGAAGAATTACATCCCAAGAACACAAATAGTTGGGAACTACAAAGTGTCCCTGAAGCATCAGAGGAATTCTTCATGGTTTCTGCTAATGGCACAACCCAATGTCCACTGAAGTTGGAGAGAGAAGTGTGTGAAGCAGAGATACTTGAGGCCAAGCCACACATATGAACATATCATAGTCTGATTTACCATGTTTAGCAAGAGCATTTGTGTTCCATATTAGCAGCACTGACTAACCAGTAGGCAAGGTCCAGAGAACTATTTACATTAACCAATTAATTTCTAAAACCCTTTGGAAATGTACCACAGTACTTTTCCCTAATGTCAGTAAATCCTTGAGAATAGGTCACCCAGGCAGTTTAAACGTGTCACTCACATACTAGTCCACACAGGTATGCCAGAAGCCAAACACTTTTGAAGGTTTTCAATTTAGAGCTATTTAAATATACTTGTGTCTAAATACATTTATATAACACTGCCTAAACTACATTGAAACTGAAAACACCACAAAAGTACCTGGGAAAAAATAAGCTTTGTCTGAATAAATGATAGAATTATCTAAAGGACCCAAATCAATCCAAACTTTAAGTTATAGCTGAAATGCTGATTGCTTGCCATAATAGCACAGCTTTGCCTAGAAAACAAGAACAAATCTGGTATGTGTGATAACCACTAATATGTGGATTAAGAGTGTATATGTAATATGAAGTGATTATGTTTAAAAACAAAATTATCCTTGTGAAATTTGCAGGCTGTCTAAACACACTGCTACAAAAGTATCTGAACAGTAATAATTTAAAGGACAAACACATGCATTATCAATAGTCTAAGGCAAAAAAAATATTCTTTCTTACGCCTCATAGTCAGAGGCACAGCTATTGAAAATTCTCCCCTAATAAAAAAAAGAAAAAAGAGGTAAAATAGCTCAGATATCTAGAATGTATCTTTTTTGTATTTGCCAAGCCTATCGACAGAACTGCCTGTAGGTATCATCACCTGATGATTGAGGCATATATTCTTATTGCAGAAAATTTATATAAAAATGATTATGAAAGTATTAAGCTTGTATAGGTTATGTATAGCTGTTCAAACACTTTAGCTACCCACTTCACTATAAATCCTGCTCCAGGCACTTCTACATTGCATTAATATTACAATATAATCTCGGAAACTTGTTTTTTTTAATGAACCAGCTACAATTCTGGAAACCAAAACAAATCCTCATGTGTCCTCTTAATATATGTCTCTCCAGTTTCATGGCAGAAAAATATCACTATGATGCTTTACTACTGGGTATACATTATTACAGACACTGGACTGTAAAAAGTAATCCTGCAAAATAATTATGCCTGTGAACAACACATGAAGGGTCAGGGGACCCAGGGCTTAGCGTTGTGAAACTGGGACACGATCAAGCCATGAGACAGACTCCCAGTTTCCAAATTCTTGCCTTCTCACAAATGCTATTACAGCTCTTGATTCTTGATACTGTAATTTAAAATAGGTTTATTCCCACTTTCACTGATGATCCAGTGACAGTGACTTGAAAAGAGATGTATTTGGACCAAATAGTTTCGTGAATAGGTGAATGCCAGTGGGAATGATTTATCTTAAAAACCATTTTCATCAAAACCCTACCTAGATCAGCAATCTTTTCTGAATTCTATGAGACTTTGGAATTTTATCCAACCCTCAGAACTAGATGCTTATTATGAAGTTGCATCTTGCTGCTGAAGAATATTTATTATATACTTATTTACTTTTTATAAGGTTGTTTATCTTACATTTTTACATTCAGCAGACCCACTAAGTATGGTTTGCACGTTTTGCAAGAGGGCCACAGATTTTTAGTACCATATAATAAATACTCTTTGAAATGCAACAGAATATAGATGACAAATGGAGACCAGAGATAACCATTGTAATTCAGACTGTAACTCATCCTCTCTGCAAGAGCGCAAACAATGGAATTTCAAATGTGCTCAAAGGACTTTGAAGCGTGAGTCTCATGAATGTTTTTTATTTTGTCGTGATGAAAATGTCACCCCATACTTAGAAGATTAATCCTTACTCCTTCAGCTTGAGCACTTCTACAGAGTAGGTACCACCTAGGCCTATGAGGCAAGAGTTCTTGTCCAAGTTCTGGTGCCCTTGTACTAGACCTTAGAAGCCATTTCACAGCACACTGCAACACTGTGCAACAGAACCATATTAAGTGTGGGACACTTCATCCATCACTCATCAAGGGACTGCAGTCATCATTGAAAATGTCAACAAACCAGTGAAAAAAGTATGATTTATAGATTGCACTGAACAGGCTTCTAGTCTTGTACTCTGTCTGAATTCTAATAGGCAGGATTCAGTAAGTCACTGTTTTAAGAATATGCTTGAATCCTAAATTAATTGTCAGTGTATCTTTCTTATCAATAATAAAGCAAATAGGAAGCTTTAATGAGTATTGAAAACCAAAATAATTCCTAGGAAATCAACAGAAACTGAGAGGATTTTTAACTGATGGAGTTTAAATAATTATCAGTGTCCACAATACGGAGAATACTCTGAAACACTTATTAGGACAAACCACTGTCAAACAATTACACAGTATTCTCAGCACTCAGAAACATAAATGGTATTTGTAGGTAGCTAGTTATTGTAGGACAGCAAATGAACAATAAACCACAGAAGACAACTAGTTCACCTGCAAGAACACAAAAAGATAAACAGCCTTTACAGAAGAAGATAGTTTGTGAGTCTTTATAGCCTAACATGTTAAGCATCATTTTCTGTCATCAGTATAAAATTCCTTTCCAAAGCAATGATAACTATTGTAAGCTGTTCACATTTGCAGTTGAAACAAAGAATTCACAATGGCATTTCAGGCTCTTTCCCCTCATCCTACTTCTTCTGAAATCAGTTTATCTCACCATATTTTATCCAAAACATCTCAGATTATATTTATTCAGGTTTGGCGTGAGTTTTTTTTTTAATTAGGTGAAGGTGGTTTTAATTTTGGAAATGCTGAAGGCCTCCAGGAGAAAGTTAAAAAAAGTTTCAATCTATGAAATACTTCAAAACCATTGGCATTTTTGCTCTGACTTTTGAAGCTTTCCTAGAGTTTCCACTGCAGAGAAACTGTGTTTCTGAAACCCAACTCAAACCCCAGGGTCAGTGTGCATTAAAAGGTCTCTATGACAGTGGTGGGTTGGCCCAGCTAGCAGCTGGCCACTCAGCTGTTTACTCACTCTCCCCTGCCCAGCAGGATGACAGAGAAAGCAGAGAAAACAGAGGTGACAAAATTCATGGATCAGAAAGAAGACAGACAACTCACCAAATACTGTTGTGGGAAAACAAGACTGAATTTGAAGAAGTTAATATTTTATTATTGTTTTGGTAACAGGAAACAAACAAACAAAAGACAAACATCTAAAAACCTGTCCTTCCTCTTTCCCAGGCTCAATTTCAGATTACTCTCCTCATCCCTTGTCATCACTGCAGGTTATGCTCAGTCCCTTCAGGAAGGTAATGAGCAGCACAGAGGATTGTGGTCACAGATGTAGCTGCTTCTCTCTGCAGCTCCTTGCTTTGTATTCTTTTCCTGTACTTCGGTGTGGTTCCTCAGCAGACTGAAGTTCCTTTGGTGATGTACCTGCCTTGCCATTAAGCACCTGCTCCTCTAGCTGTGGTATTCTCTTTCTTGTTTCTCTTTTTTTTTTTTGTTGTTCATTCCTCCTTTCACTGCTCCCTCATTCCCTCCTCTGCTTCCTCCCACGTCAGTATTTTCTGCTCTTAAGTACGTTTTTATGGAAATGCCACCAATTTTGCCAGTGGGCTCTACTGTGTCCTGTGGTGGGTCTGATGCAGAGCCATCTGGAACTGGCTATGTCCAGAACAGGGCAGGCCCTGACCTCCTTCCACAGAAGGAAGCTCCCCTTCTAACAAAACCCTGCCACCTACACTCAACACAACTAGGAGTTTTAATTGAATGCCAAAGTACAGGCAAGGTCGTAATTCTCTTTTTCTTAGTGACATATTCGCTGACCAACATTTGTGTAGGTGTCATCTTAGCTCAAAATTGTAAAATTTTGACAGGAAATTTTGGTGACTGTACCTAGTGGGCTATCAGGCAGTTGTGGCCTCCACACTCCAAAAGTAAAACATGCAATTTTGGGCAGAGGTATTCTAAGGTTCAGACAGGTGGTTTTCATCCCAGGAAGGCTCCAGGAGGTGAACTAGTTCACAGATAAAAGGTGCAGATGCTGTGCTCAAGAACAGATACAGTGCAATACATCTTTCTCTTATCCAAAAGCAAATAGGTTATCCAAGCTCTAACAGGAAACATGGATTTTATACTGTCTGTCATTTGATGGGAAGTTTCAAGCTCACTCTTGCTGTGTGGAACCAGTCAGGTCAGCTAACTTTGAAATGCAGAGTTGTAAGTCTGTTTTCTGGGACAAAAGTCTGGCAGAAGTCCAGGAAGCTCTGTAGCACACTAGGAATACTAGTTAAATTTGGAGAAAAAAAGGAAGAATTGGGGAAACAAGGGTATTATTCCCTCACACTACTTATTCATCACTGTCTGATTTGAATTGGCTTCCTTTCTGTTTTACATAAGCACAAAATTGATTTATGAGAATGGAATAGGCTTCTACAAATGTTTTTCAAATTACTGATATTCTTGAAAAAATATGTTGGCTTAAGGCAATGAAAATAGCAACAGAAATCTCAACAGCCTTGCCATCTTCAAGCACTGCTGAAAGTTACATATCTATTGTATTATGAGATCCTACAACTGCCCTTTTACATGTAAAACATTTGCAATGATGAACTAAAGGGATGGCAATTTTAATAATAACAATGTAATTGCCCTTTGAGTAATTATGCATACTGTATTGAATTCAAAAGATTTGACTTTGACTTACAGCAGCATCAGAAAATGTTTTGATTCTACAAAAGCAGTTAAAGACTTTCATCAGCCTACGGCCTTCAGACACATAGGTCTCTTTCCAAAAATAGATTAACTCCTTCTACCAAAAGGAGAACACCTAAATCAAATCTCCTCAGTATATATGTCTGCTATGTATATCACGTAGCACAGAGAATACTGCAATTAGTCATCACTTTCCAGTGGTAATTACTGGAAGAAGTTTAGGCTTCAGGAACAGTATGTCTCTTTTAATACCTATCAATCATTTTTAAAATTTGGAGATTATATAAAACATTCTACATGCTCACAGTCTGTTAAATTTTATTGTTATAGGTAGCCTGAGGACCAGAGTTCATTGGCATTTTGGCAATGCAGAGGGATTTAAAATTTATATGTGAAGTTGCCACTGTTATTAACAGCTATATTATTCTTACTATGTATTTGCTGTTTCCAGTACTTAAGGAGATGAACATCAGAGTTAAGTAAGTCATTAGCATCCCTGTTAAGTGATATTTGATACGGTAGACTTTCTCAGGCAAATATTTTTTATTTTTAAGTTCATTACTTTATATAGTTCTAAATCTTTACACAAGTAACTTACAAAAGAGACATTATATGGAGAGCTAAACCAACCAACAAGCTTACAAAGTTTTATTTCTGAAGATATAAACACTTCGACTGCTGTTCTGCAAGCGTTGTCTATGTTTACTTTTGAACACAACAAAACACTGCTTACCATATCAGAGCATAAAAATCAAAAATAATAGTGTGGGGCAGTCGTTATAGTAAAGGAAGCACTAGCTTCTGGTTACTGCAGCAAATTGGAAGGGATGTGGTGGCAAAAAACAAAGATTGTGTTAACCTTGATGACAGAAGGGGGGAAATTTGAAGATATAGTTCCTCTTGTGAGAGTATGGTTCAAAGCAGCATGCCAACAAATTGCTTCATACAAAACTCTCAGGCCCTATCAGTTTACTCATTTACTCTAATACAAGAAAAAGGTTCCTGGAATGAAGTGTCCTGAAAACCTCTTTGTTTCTATTTATCTGGGAACTTGAAAGTGCTAGTTAATGAACAATGAACAGTTTTGTTACTTATTGATCACAACAGTAGTGATGTGTGTGCATGATGGTAAAAAAAATACACGCTATAGTGCAAGATAAAAAAGGGATTTTTAAAAGAAAGTAATATTTAATTGTATCAGACAAGTTACTGTTAAAAATTTATTGGTTTTTGAATAAGCCCCCATGCATAATAAACATAACATGTTATGCATAACATAACATCAGTAAATTAAAACTGTGCCAATTGAATCATCTGTACAGAACGATGACATTAGCTAGCAGAGGTAACAGCATACTTTTCAATTGCTGTCAGTCGTGGGAGTCTCAGTCTAGAAAGAACCAGTCTCGGGGTATTTTAGTATCAGGACATCACCTCAATACCCTTTTATTTTCATAATCATAGCCAGTATTCTACAGCTGTATTGGATGCACATTGTGTGATCTTTGTGGATGTGTGTGAGGTAGAGAAGGGGCAGCCTGTGCTGCACAGAACAGGAAATCCCACTGACAACCTAAACTAACCATACTGTTACTTTGTGCCTCTGTGCAACAGGTGCATGAAAGAAAATGCAGTAGTGTCATGTAGTTTTGATTGATCTCATCAAATGAGCTGTAGGGGCCATGAACACAGGAAGCAGTGGAGCTGCTCTACCATACAATGCTTCCTTGGTTAGCAGAACTTGCTACTCATCTTTGTCATACCCTTTAGAGGAATGTTTCCAAACACTAAATTACTGTAATGAAGATCTGCACAGATCTGGCCCTAGCAAGGAGAAATCCTCAATAGTCACAAACCCAAGTCTTTGCAGTAAAGTCTTTCTCATTGCATTCAAAATAAAATCCAACAATATGCCTGTAAGGATGCAGCCATAGAAAATATATACACCCTTCTATCAGGAGGCAGATTTTAAATATAGGAATCATATTTACAGTATTTTGTTATAGGAAGAAATAAGCCAGAATGGAAGTGTCTCAAACCTGGTATTCAGCAACTTGAAGTAGACTCAGAACATTGTTATTTCATATCTTGTATTAGTGAATTATGTCAAGTCTTACTGTAGCTGTTGTTGCTATGGTTCCCTACATGTTTATCTGCACATTCCCTTCTGCTGAGGTTACCTCATATCATAGTGAAATGAGACACAGGTTTGAAACCTTCATGCTCCAGAATCAGGATCTAGGGTTCACTGGTGTAAAGTATTCCAGAATAATGGCCTCACTACCAGGTAGTCTGAAAGAGTGATTTAGGATGTATTTCAGTTCTGCAGTGGAATGTATTGTAAGTTCAGAAGTAGTTCTGAGCAAGCTGATTCATTTTTATAGCACATAAAGTGCATCTCTGCAATAAAATGTGGTGCTACACAGAGACTTTTCAACTCGGTCCATGCCAGTTAGCACAAATTCCAGAAACAGCATTGTCTGCTGTTCTGCTTGGGTAGTCTCTTTGTCCTGACTCAAAGTAGCTTTCAGTGCTGCAATGCATTCTGAGATACTGGCTTCCATCCTAAAACTAGTAGAATTGTGTCAGTATGACTCTGCACCGCCACCAGTAAACTCACCACCGTGCTACTATTACTTTACTGCTTTCAGCAGACAAACCAGTTGATATGAAGTCCCTTGGGCAGGCTCATAGTAATCCTTGGAACAGTACTAAATGTGTTCACTGACCATAAGCATGTTCACTGACAAGAGCAAAACAGCTGCACTGGGACAGTCCTTTAGTTAAAGAGAGCTATGAAGAACAAAACATCAGTCAGGGTTCAAGATTCACTCTTCAGTGTCTTTCCCAACAAAGTACAAGGTTGCTTCTCTCTGTGTTCTGCTCCTACATGTTGTAAGAAGAGAAGTACGTAATACAGAGAAACAAGGCTCATGGGTCACATGGATGCTATCCCTAAATGAACAACTCTCCCGAAAGAGGCCAGAATGGCTGTGAATACACTTCAGTTGAATCAGGTTCACTTGCAAATTTCAAGTGAAAAAAAAAAAAAGATAATGAAAAAAACAAACAATGTATTAATTTAGTTCTCAGAGTCTCTCCTACTCAGTGGCTCAGTTGTACTGCTTACTGCTGAGAATATTTCTGGAGGTAGGTCTCTCTCAGACTGCTCCACAAGGACTGTGAGAGTTTTCGATCCAATCCCTTCCTCTTTATTTTCCGTGTAGCACTGACCTAAGCATGCTCAGTACGGCGGAGTCACACAGAGCAAACAACTTTTTGTTGGGACAGAATTCAGCCATGTTTATTTATATAGCTAAACTAATCACTGCAACCTTCTGATGGTCACCATGTGTCTGGCAAGCTTCAGCTGTGGTGTTCTGGGAAGCTACAGCCTTGCTTTCTCCCATGCATTCCCCTATGCAGCCCCAAATGAGAGAGGGAGCACTGGGAGACAATGAAAACCCAGCTTCTATATCTACGTATTAGAACAGCTGAACTTTTGCTCCCTCCTTATTCTTCCTGTCCACATCCTGCAAATCCAGCAGCTGCTTGAGACTGTTCTTTATACAGAACACAGTCTGAGGTGAAACATTTGTAAGAACTAATGCTGCATGCATTTTCACATGAACTATCGCACATAGAAACAAATGCTATTTAAAGTGGTTTGTCCCAGGAGTCTCTCTCAGTTAGTACAATGCACTTTCCCAGAAGGGGTTCAATTTCAGGTCTTGAACTTGTCCCACGCTGCCAGACCTCATGGGCCAAAGAGTGTGGCTGAGTCATTAAACCCCAACCTTACCTGAGAGCCGGTACTCTGATAGCTCAATTCTGAGCCATTCAAAAAATAAAGTTTATATATTCAACAGGAGATGCAAACTTGTATTTTCTCAATCACAAGCCCTGACACTCCAAGGAAGGGAAGTGGTGCTCTAGCTGCTCCTGGGAAAGAAAACAACTGTCCTTTGCACTTTTTCCCTTCCCAAAGTAAACACCCAAGGAAATGCATAATTATAAAAAGAGGGGTATTTGAAAGAGAAAACTGAAAACTACTAAGATTTTTGCTGTCTTCATTATAATCTGCTATAAAGCTATCTAGAAACCTAAAGAACTTCAACAGGGACCTGATTATTTTTTGTTAAACTGAAGACTACTAAGATTTTTGCTATCTTCATTATAATCTGCTATAAAGCTATCTAGAAACCTAAAGAACTTCAACAGGGACCTGATTATTTTTTGTGATGCTAAAAATCTGCCTTTTGTGAATAGCAGCCAGCTTGGAAACATAAAGTTGATAGGGAATGTAAGGGATGTATAGGGAAGGATTAATCAATGACTTGCAAGAGAAAACCCTTTGTTTTGAATGTTTTCTTCTCTCCTATTTTCTAAAATTATCTAGCAAACAATGCAGATGATTTACAGCTGTCTTTTTCATTTCAAGTCAGTGATGCAGCACTGATTGGCACCTCTGGGGAAACCCATGCAGGTAATGACAATCTAATAATCATCTGCTGCAGGCTCAAAAAAATTTCTTATCAAAGGTTTTTCAGACTGGCTTTAAAAAGTACTGTTACGGTTTTTATATGTTCAAGAATGAGGGTTGAGAAACAAGAGGACAATTTCGGTATTATTATTTGTATTTATTCAATGGTTGATTCATTTTGACACCTCCCCACCTCCTAAAGGAGACAGTCCTCAGGGCATAGGTAATGAAATAGGGTGACACAACAATGGTTTAAAATCCTTCAGAAGATTGAAAATAGTTTTCCAATACTATTTTTAACAATTTCATCTTGCTTACAGAGGCTTTCTGGGCTAGCACACAGATAAAACCTCTATTGGTATGAGAAGATAAGAGAACATATGAGAAATTTTGTGCCTGTTAAGACTTTTGAAAGATTAGCGGTATCAAGAGTGTTTTAAGCTGGTTGCAATTTCCATTTGCAGCGTTTAGTTTAATCTCTTCAAATCTTTGATTCTTATAACACTAAAGGTGCTTATAAACCTGATATAGTGGATTTTTAGAATATGAAGCTAGATGGGAGTTAAATTGGGGTCTAGGTATAAGGAATCTATTCTTTACTATTCTTACCTCAGTGGGACTTAGATTTCAGGAGATATATTTCAGGATATATATTCTGGGATTTAATTTGTCCCGTGAGTCTCAATTATGCTCTGATTTACCCTCCACATAATCCCACTAAATAAGTGCTCCGACACCATTCCCTATCTCTAGCTACCAGTTAATGCTGTGCTTATTCTTATATCTTGTCTCTCCCAGAAGGCTCTGCAAACCCTCTTGTTAATCGGAATAGAGGTGGTGTATGTTCCTGATGGGCAGAAAAATGAAGAAATTAATACTAATCCTGACACCAAGATCTTACTTGCAGTGTGCAGCCCCATCATTACACATAGCTCCTGACAGCACATGTACATGCTGAAGGGCAGAACACAATTCCCATGACACAAAAGCAAGGAGAGCTTAGTGTGCAGTAATTATATTTTCTGCAGTCATCTCCCTTGTGTTCCCCTCCTTTTGAAAATATACGTGTAAGAGATTTTGTTAAAGTTTTTTCACCTTCCCTCAGATAAATAAAACCATAACCACATCTTGCTGTCTGAAAGATGCCAGTTGCCCTTTAAGTGAAGCAGAGGTGTTGGAACGGCAAGCAAACCAGTTCTCCTTCTGAAGCAATTTTGCTTTTCCTGTGTCACTAAGAGACACAGCAAAGAGTGAATGGTGTTTCTTCTGTTTCAGAGGAACCTTGATTTTTTTTTTCACATATTTAAATAAAAATAAAGCTGCTTGGCATATGTGCCAGCATGTGACACTAGTACTTGATGCAGAGTCATGAAAAATTCATGCATTATGTATTGGTTAAGAATGCTGTTCTTTCCTAAGGCCCAAAAGGCAATACTTCACTGAACATTGATTCAAAATAAAAATATCACACAGACTTGTCCTCAGCATGGTACATTACACAACCATATAAAATGAAAAAAAGGAAGAAAGGTCACATTAAAGGGAACACAAGTTGCATTTAAGCTAGTTAAACAGACAAATTTTCCAGGGCAGGAACTGTCTACTTATGTGTCAGTTTATTACCTTACACTGCAAAGCTCTTACCTAGTGGACCCTTCAGACCCTTGAACAACATCATTCAAGATTATGGGAGTTAGAGGAAAGGCTGAGGCCTGTATTTGATTTTCACTGGCATATCTTACTTCTCTGAGTTTTGTTTACAGTCTTCACATCTCACTGTAATTAAAATACAAGTAAACCCTGCTGCAGGTTACATTACAGAGACCATGCTATTAAGGAATGCCAGTTTCTAATATTTGTTAGGAGAATTGTTCAAGCACACAGGCCTTTCAGTCACAAAGATAGAGAAATGTTAGAGAGAACTAGGAAAATAAAAAAATTATTGCCTCTAATATTTTAAAGAAAAATTTCCAGAGGCCCAGTTTGTAATAGAATTTGAACTACTGAATTACAAAATAGAAAATGATCTGCCTAATATCACTGATTTCAGTCCTGATGCAAGTACCTACTTACCAAATGCTGTGTTTCTCTATAGGTACAGGTACAAAATGAATTTATTAGTTATAACAATGATGGTTTCTAACCAGTGACTTTATGCAAAACAAAACAAATCTACAGAGGATTTGAGCAGTTCTCCATGCTGCCCAGGACATTTTGGAAATCTTGCTGCACACACTGCACGCCCCATATGGTCTAGGAGTGGAGTGGCTTTGGTATATATAAGTAGTAAAGAGGGAGGCATTGGCAAAATTTAGGGATTGAACTAAAATCATTAAACAATGATAGAGTTGAAGAGGAGCAAAAACTGTTTCCTGGCAGAAAAAAACCCTTCTACAGGTTTTATAGCTCTTCACTCTAAGAGTCTATTTTTTTCCCAGTATATTAGCTGGGTCTGCTGAGTGACACACTTGTGCACCTACCTCACCTTGCCCTATTTCATATTCCATTTTTTTCTTACACACTTCTCTAACCAGCATGTTGAAAATATGCAGTAACAAACCTGCTTCCCCATTTCAGCTATTTCTTCCCCGCTTTAGAACACATGAATACTAAAATTTATCATACTGTGTAGCAAATTTTCTAGAATTGCTGACTTTTCCCTCTTCCAAAAGCTGAATGTATGTTTAAATATGTTCTACCATCTTCTGAATGTTTTACTCTATTTTAACAAGGGACAAGCTGTGCACTTAGTAGCAGAGGGTTAATCTCAGGAACTTTTTATGGCTCAAGTGATCTCATCTTAAAAGTACATGAGTTATAAAAGACAATAATTAGACATTAAGCAGTTATTAATGCAGAGGATGGTGCTCTTGTATAACAAGAGTACAGAATTAGTTTGATAGCTCTTATCTTGTGCATTTGCAATATTTTCTGTGATGAGATAGTTTGTCCAATGAGAACATTTATCCATATTCTAGTAATTTGTTTCTCATTATCTTGAAATTTAAAGAGTCACTTGATAAATCCTAAATTGTGCACTTACATGGTAATGTTCCCATTTTATTGTTTGACAAAATTTGCATTCCAAACAATAAGTATCTTTTAGTGCTGCTTAAGTTAGCATCAGACAAGGGAAGTTTTTTGCCAGGAATAGCAGCTTTGAATTTGAGAGTTTGGCACTGTCATTTTTTTCATTATGGGATCAAACCTAATTTAAATCATATAGATTCCATCTGTCAGGCCTTTTTTTGGAATTGAATAGATCACTATTTGTCGCCCATTATTAGAATGTTAGGGAAACCATGGAATTCTTTTCAATTTGAAGAGATAGTTTGACTATGCATAGCTCCCATAAACACAGTGCCCTTCTTGTCCTTTTCTAAAGAAAACTCACTTCCATCATTTGGGAATACTGTTTTTTCTGCATTTGATGTATGAACACTTGCCTGAATACTGACTTTAGTTAATCTCCAGTAAAGAAAATAGACATGAAATATTTCAGTTAGAAAGTTTGCTAAAAGCTACAAAGAAAGCTTTCTTACTGACTTTGATGTCCCGTGTAGTCAGGTCAGTGATAGGCCTAAATGGGCATTACACAGTTGATCTTTTTGCACTGCTCTGCACAGGGAGAAGTCCTTTGACTGGAAGTGATTTTTAAATCCATCCTACGACACACTTATTTTGAAGTTTCTGGGAATGAAGTATTAAAACAGGTACAGATTTACACTTCCTAGAATTTAAACTTGGTAATGCATATAGCAGCTTGTCCTTCTCATTAAAACTGTTCTGTGCTACCCAAAAATGCAGTTCTTTTCCCCTTCTCACTCTAAGAATTCAATACTGAGACTTTGCAATGTCAGCCCTTTTCACTAAGATCAGAGCTTTCCAACCCTTAGAGATGCATCTGTCCTCCCTCTTCCACACCATATGAGAGACAGTTTGGTTTACATGGCTGTGCACGATCTGACATGACATGAACATCAGGTTTCTGTTGGGTCGACTGTTATTTTTGGCAGGTAACGAATATTACTAATCACAGCTTTTTCTAATTTCAAAGTTCATATCCACCAGCCCCCTTCCTTAAACTGTGGGAAGGTCACTGCCAATCAAAGATCTGTAGGAACCCACTTATGTGTGACAACAGAGAAGACTCTGGGATGACGATGACAGTGCAAAGACAGCGGCCTGGCAAGGTTTATATTGAGTGGTGTTGCTAAGTATCTATCAGACTATGTTAACTGTTCAGCTCGTAGCTGTTGGCAATTCCAAGCAAGTGATGTTTGTTTGGCTAAACAGAGGAAGAAAAAACACCAACTTCTAAGGAAAATCTTAGCTTTCTTCACACTTGTCTTTCACATCCTCCTATTAAGTTCAAAGACAAAGAACCCCACAGAAAACACTGCTTATTTCCTTGTCCAAATTGCCTATGACATAGTGGCTTAATATTTGATCCTTAAAGACAGTTTGCCTACGCTTTTGTTATTCAGAATGCATGTGAAAAGAAGAAAGCAATATATAGATAACGTTAGCCTGTTAATATTAACTTCTTGCACAGAGCAGTAATTCAGGAATAACTTGATTGATGTGGGTTTCACCAATAAAGATTTTGTGTTAGTTAGATAAGAAAATGACTGATCTGTCCAAATTGTCCTCCTTGCTTTTAATAGGCTGTATAAGGTATGCAAAACAAAATTCCACACAGAATCCTTATGTGATTATCTGTGCACATCTTAGAGGTTTTATCTTAACATAGGTGTGATTGCTGATGCATTTTTTTCTGACAAACTTTGAATAGATTTCATCATAACAGTGAGAAATATGAAAGACCTGTAAAGAGACAATGTCATGAAATATGCTAGACATTTTTATGTGGTTTCTGCCAGAATAGTTCAGTGCTTTGTAATGTAATTTAGCTTTCAGATTAAAACCTAACACAAAGGTTGCAATTCTCTTCAAAACCCATGTAAATACTGCCTTGTCCTTTTGCTCTGCCTCCCAGATAAAAAGCATCTGCAAATATTTTATAAATGTTTTTCCAGCCTTCTTGGAGGCTTGCTAATTAAATTGCATGGCTTTGGAGACATATGTGGAAACTGACTCTGAAGTGAAAAATGCAACAGAGAAAAGGGTGGAAGTTTGCATCTTAGTTAAGAACAAAAGCCAAACCATTCAGCTACTAGCAATTCATTTAAAGTTATGTGATTGTATCTCATCTTCCTTTGATTAGAGTTATTTTTTTGACCATATATTCATGATAGTACAGTGAAACCTGATGAGCATTAATTTTCCTCAATGTGCATCATTTAGAAATGTTGGTTCCTTTATGCCTACTTTAGTGATCTTTTTTGGTGTGGCCCCTTGGTGAAACGATTTTGAAATACTGTCTTGTCTGCCCCCTGAATGCAGATCCTAATGGTAGTGGTTTTGGAAGAAAAAGCAGCTTTGTTCCTTTAGAAGATATGCTCTCCAAACTGAGTTCCTGTGAATGGATCGATTTATAATCGAGACAATTCCAATTTTACACCAGCTTTGCAAGTTTTTCATTTTACAGTAAGGTGCTTCATAATTACAAAAGAATGAATGTAGTGCAGCAGATTCCTTTACCTGAAAAACATGAGGGATGACCAGCAGCAGTGTTGAACTAGTGGTTTCCTGCTTGCAGGGAGCAGCTCACACTCCCTGCGGGGACATCCCTGGCACCATGCTGGGGACCTCCAGCCACAGTCTTGCGCCACTGGGGACACTAAATGGTGGGTATCACTCCTTATCCTGTTGCAGGGAGGTTTCAATGACTTTTGGCTGTTCTAGCTCTCTCATAGCCCCTGAGAGAGCAACTGCCACAGCTTTCATCCCTGGATCTGGAAGGACTTGTGGCAGCAGTGATGAAGCCAGGACACTGATAACAAAATATTCTTTGCCAGCTTTGCTCTGCAAGGAGGGAAGCAGTTTCATCCTCCTTAGAGACAAAACTTCAGCATTGTATGTGCAACCAAAACTATTCTAGGGACAGAGCGTGTCAGATTGCAAATATTTAGATGAGGCATCACAAGAAACAATGTGAAAGAAACCTAGTGCTTTATGATTAACACAGTATTGATTATTATCCAAAATCTAGCATTAGCTCAGGCACCGGTTCATCATTATATTAATAGTTTTTATGTATCAGCTCCAGTCACAGAAAAAATGGAGTTTAAAAACTCAGTTTACAACTACTAAAAATAAACTTGCAGACTTGCTGGATTCCTCCACATTAAAATGTAAACAACTGTCAGCTCTTCTGGAAAAGCTAGTTTTGCCTGCTAGTGACTTCCCCTGGAGAATTCTGTGTTCTTTAAAAGTTTTATGCTGAAGATTTGTTTCCATAATTGGGACTGGCCAGTTTTCTCTCAGAAAAATAAAACCCAAACTCTTTCCAATTAAAACAATTGCTACTAGAATTTCAGCACACAGACCATGTAGAGAATGGTGTGAGCCAGTTCAGTGGGGATTGCAGCCAATAATTTTCAAATTTGAGTGCCTCAAGAGAGGCAGATAAATCCATATTTAGACACCTAAATTGGAAGTGTCTGGTCAGGCTTCACTGCCAGCACCCTCAGATACTATGAGTAACTTCCACTGTCTGTCACATCCCAGATATTGAAAAGTAAATCTATCTCTTTTAGGGGTCTAAATTAAGAAACATTTTTGACATTAAAAAAACAAGTCTCAAGCCAAAATTTTCAATGCTTTGATCAAAATGTCCTTCTTGTGTTGTTACCTGCTTTTTAAAAATAGTGTATTAAAGCCTGTGCTCATTGCTTTAGAGCACCTGGTACTACCTGAGATGGACTGATGCAGAAATAGAAGTCTTGGGGTAAGAAAACAGATGAAATATAACTCGCATACTGCAAATTGATTGATATACTGAATTTAGTTTTGAGTTGGGGATTTTTGCATGGAAATATTTGGACTATTTTATCAAAACATGCTGAAATTGTCCTGTAATAATACAACAGTTATCCAGTCAAAACATTCATCTGACTAGCATGTACTTCTCTCCTATTTAAATTGGTTTGGAGGATCCCTTTTCTGCATGGTTTAGGTTACATAAATTGCATCTGTCAGCCCTGGCTAACTGTTATCTTAAGGAATTTTCACATATCACACATATTGCTTCAGATCTGGGAAGTAATGGGTTACAACGGTAACAATAATAAATTGGCAAATAGATTACCAGCTTAAAAAAAGCATGAAAGAATAGTCATAAAAAGCCAAAAGAGAAATAATGTTTCTTCTCTTACTTCGGAGAGAAGAAAATAGCAAAAGAGCAGATGAAAAACTAGGCTATCCCTCAATAAGCAATGTAGACCATCTTCGTATCAGTGTATCATCACCCAAGATTGCTGACAGTTACGTAAAAGCATTCCAAGGGTAGAGGCTTTACTAGGTCTCCAGGGAATATCGTCTAGTGCTTCCCTAGCATTATAAATTTATTCCTGCTATTAATTAGTTTGCAATCTGAAGCCTGTTCCCTTTTTGTCCTCGGAAGACAGGGAATGCAGTTCCTTAACCCTATGAAATTGCTTTTTAGGTACTTGAAAACTAGTATCTTCCTTCAGTGATCTCCTTTTTATTTAAAACAACATTATTTCAATCTTTTTCTGTAAATAATTTTTTCCTAATCTCTGAAGTTTTTTCATTGCTCTCACATGATGTCTTTGCAATCAGTAGGAAAAAATCAAATCTGGACAAAAAAGATGTTCAACTCTATGACAAGACACTTCATAACTTAAGTAAAGATTTGTTGAAGAACTACTCTTTTTTCCTTTGGATCTGCCACTGGTTAGTTTAATTTGATGTCTGCTCATTCCAGTATTAGAAAAGATGGTGAACAACTTTCAATACCTTCTGTAAAAATGCTCCTTTCTGCACAGTGGCAAGGCAGTTGCCTCTTTTCCAGGCAAGCTAGTAATGATCTACTTAATTACTGCTGAAACTGTTCTAAAACTTAGAACTTTCTCTCTACTTTTGTGTTGCTCACTTGATCCCTTCTTAAAAAGTCGTATTGTCCTTCCCATTGCCACCTTATACCTAGGTGGCTTTTAGTGAGAATTTATGCAGTCTGGCTAGTAGTTCAGCCACTTTATATTTGCATTCCTTTAGAACTTGGGCAGGTGCCATCCAGCCCTGGTAGTTTGAGTATTCTGTCAATTTGTTCTTTAATCTGTTCCACTAACACTTCAGTTTGTGACAGATTCTCTAACACCTCCTCCAAAAGAAGAGTTTCAGCATGGAAACTTCCCCAAGTTTGTACATGCCAAATGCTTTTGTGCCTTGCTTATCTATTGGCTCTCACACTTCTCTGGCAAGCTTTCTACTCTTGATGTGTTTGAAAAAGAATTTATTATTACTTTTTATGTCTTTGCAAGTTCTTTTTCTCAAAATCTTATTTGGCATACATTCACATTTAACCTGCCAGTGCTTGTGGCCTTGTCTGGTACCCTCAGTTGGACAGAACATCAACTTTATGAAGGCAGCCTTTTTGTTCTTATGAATTTCCCTTTACCTTAAACTAAGGTTGGGTTGAATAGGTTTTTGAGTCATCTTTGAATCTGGTCTACTGGAAGGTGTCCTAGCCCACTGCAGGGGTTGGTTTAAGGTTCCTTTTAACCCAGGCCATTTTATGACTCTATGGTTCTATGATCCAGTTTAACTATCCTAATTTTATTCTTTTAGGATAGGAGGCATCCATCTGATGAGAGCTTCTGATATAGTGGCTTTAAATAAACTCTACATCACCTGCAAAAATGTCATACTTTGGGCCACACTGTTTACCAAAAGTTAGAAGAAGTCTTTTGATTTAATCCCTAGAAGGCCTATCATCTCAAATGGTTGTACCTTTCATATTTATATTTTTCTTCCATTATTCTTTCTTTTTTTTTAACCCCCCTGAAAAGCCTCATGTAACATTTTTATATAAAGTATTAACAGCTGGTTTCCACTTTGGTTTATATGAAGTCTTTATTCCCTTCTTGTACAGGCTCTCTTTGTTTCTCAAGTTGTTTTGGTTTGGGCTTTTTTTGGAGGGGGAGCAATTTTTGGTTCTGTTGTGGGGGATTTTTTTGTTGTGTGGTTGGTTTGGGATTTTTTGGTTACATTTGGTTTGGGGTTTTGTTTGATTTTCTTTTTATGGTTGGTTGGTTTGGTTTGTTTCATGTTTGTTTTTTTTCCCCTTGTTCCCAGGAAATCAGACACTATTTAATTTTCTCAACCATGCATTGTAGCTTTGCTTTTCTGCCTAAATTTGGCCCTTAGCATGGCAGGAGGATTTCGGAGACTATGACTCTGAACATGATTTGCAGGACTTAACTTTTGCTTTAGAACCTCTCTTCTACCCCACTGCTGGTTTGAAAGTGCCAAGAGGTTAAATCTTCTACTTTACATACAGTCTTACTCATCTGCTTGCCATATCAGGATATATGTGGTGAGGAGATTACAGAAAAGGGCTTGCAGGATCCTTCAATTCTTTTTATCTATGAAGAGATTTGATTTAAAGAATTTGCTTCTGCCCAGAAGAATTAGCTGAGGAATACATCTATGCTCTTTAATTTGAGAATTGATTTTATGAATTACGCTATTTTTGTATATTTGAGCTGGAATCAGGTTTAAAATCAAAGGTAATTAAAAGATAATAGCAGAGTAGCACTCATATTGGCAATTCCTCAGGGCAAATAGTCTACTGAAGTGAGAATTGTCCTTATGCCAGGGGACTTAAATATATCTCATATTGCATAATATTGCTGTTGAGCTTCCAATGCCCTTAGTAAACATTTCCTTTTACATTATTTTGCAGCAATTACATCTATTTTTATTCCTTTTCTTCATTAGAAGCAAAGTCAGTACAAATTATTCTTGTGTTTTACTTGTCAACACTATTTGTTATGTGGGTGTAGTTTAAATTATTTGATTTTTTTCCTGTTATTTATTTTTATGCTTATTCAAAAGTTTTAAATTCTTTTCCTTCTGTTTGGTACTCACTAATTTTATTTCTGAAAATTAGGTAAAAAGTAAAAATGTAACTGGTTAGCTTTTAAAACCAGGCTCTATATAAAAATGTCTACTTTTTTTTACTGGGAAAGTATGAGATCAAGTATACTTTTCATACATACTAAGAGTTCACATTGACACAATCTAAAATAATAGATTAATTGCAATGGTTTAAGATAGAGCAATGTACTGGGGATGAATATTTCAGAAACCTCCATCGACTTTGCTTTGCTATGCTATCAGTGTTTATTCCATGCAATCTTTATCCTTCTCAGCTTCTATTTCATATAAATTTCATGCTCTTTCAAATTTTCAGTGAGATTGTCATCTTTATGGTTCGCAGGTTTCAGCAAAAATAAAAATCCTACAAAAATGAGATTACCTTATGGAGATAAGGAGAAAAGCCATACTAAGAATCACTGAAAAGTTACACTTTTTTTGTCAAAATTCTCCCAGTTGCCCATGGAATAAACCCCCTTAGACACATATAAAAAAATTACAATTTTTAATATGATTTGGTTCAACTAGTCACCAAAAGCTAATTTCCCAAAGATGAAGAGCTGTAGAATCTCCAAATTCGAAATCCCCGTTGATGGTTTAGGTAATATGCACCTTTATATCTGGCTCCAAGATAAGCAATTGAACCTACACCTTCTTGAGAGCATGAACAGAAACGACGAGAAGGGAAAACCACTTTGTTGTCTTGCTTCTGAGTTTTCCAAGGAGTAGGACAAAGCTGTGATCCAGTGAAACTAGGCACAGTGTATGTCTCCTCAAACTCTCAGATCCTAGTAAACGTCAAAAGATAACATCATATTCACACAGGTCATACAGCATCCCACCATTTCAGCACTCTTTCCTCATGTCACAACTATGACAGAATCTTACACCAGAGGCAACTCCCAGTTTTTGTTGTTCACAGGAATTCATCAAAAGAAGGGATCGATGATGAAGTAAACGTAATTTTTCCTTCTCTAGAAGATACTTCATATTGTGCTACTTTGTTCATTGCAGAAAGGTGTGCTAATACTCCCTGAATGGCAATAAAAATTTCTGCATTGAATTGCAGACACATATGTGCATAAGTTTTAAAAGAAGCATCTTCCATGTAGGTAAGGTGATGCTATGATTATAAATCAGTGTGCCAGCTCTGATGAAAATTAACATGTTATCATAAGCAGCAGTTTCACCTTAACATAATTTAATCAGGAGTTGGGAAACTCTTTCTGGCAACAACAAATACTCTTTTAGGTGCATCAGCCTTTTCTTGTCAGTTAGAGTTGATTCAGTATAGTACGCTGGATGCAAAAAACAACCACAAATAGCCATCTGTGCTTTTAAATTAGGTTTTCCAGTTCAGATCCTCATCAACACAAATAATTGTACTCACCTCAGAAATCAGCCTGAAAGTCAGCTGAAGTCGTATTTTTGATGAACATTAGTTTCCTTAAAATGTTCACAAAAAAATTGCCAGATGCTCCATTGCCTTGATAAGTTGCATATACTGAGTCCCTGCAAAATTTGATTTTTTGGTAGAGAAGAATCATCACAGCTTTTTTGTTGAAGAAAAATGACTTTGTGAACCAGTTTTTCAATTTGTTGTTTCTTTCATGGAACTCCACAGACAATCTTGAATTTATGTCATTAAAAAAAAATAATCAAAATTTAATTCAAAACTTGAACATCTCAAGCTTCTGAATCTCTCAAAAAAATTAAAACAAAATATTGAGACTAACAGAGAGCAGCCCAGAGGGCACAGTAAATCTCCAGCTATCTGGACATCTCTGCAAAGAGAAAAGGAGAGATAGTTTGTCTCTCTGAAATGTACGGCCAGAATAGGCCTCTTAGACCTAAGACTATAAGTTAGAGGTTTTGGCAGATGGCTCTGGAACACTTTATTATGCTACTATAGTTGAGTACAGTGCTTTAATTTCTGCAGAGCAGGCTGCTTCTGCCACTCCAATTGAGATTTTCCACCCAAACATGACAAAGATAATAGGAATAAAGTAGGGTAATTATTCTTGTAGGTGACTTAATAGTACAGTAATACAGGCCACAGAAAACATGAGAAAAAAAGGTGTAGCATTGGAGCTAATCAGGTCATAGGTTCATAATGAACATAATGGACAAAGAATGTTTGGCTAATATAGGATAATGTAGCATTAACAAGGAACACACTGACCAGGCTCAAGAGAAAAGTAACTCAAAAGAAGAATAAAATAATCCCAAACCATCAAACTATTCAAATTCCTAGCAAGGCAACAGTTTTCTCTTCAGTTCTTGGAGTGCGACTGATTTTGGCATCAGAAACAAGAATAAAGTGAAACAGCTTCCCCTTGAATACTCAGTTTCTATGAAGCCAGTCAGTCAACAATGCAGACGCTGATGCATTTGCTTTGTGTCACTTCAAACTTACTTGGACACTATCATTTTGATATGATGTGGCTACTGTGCATCTTAGGGCTTGCTTAAGTTTCACACCATAGTTGCGAACAGGCACTTGCCATTAGTCTATACAGGACCATATAGGACCAAAAGTTGATGTAGAAAGTTGTAGAATATAGGACCACAGAAAGAGTCCTGGTCTCATGTCACAGTCTATCACACTCTCTCCCTGGGATGGTTCTGAACATGTGAATTCACAATGAAATTTCTAATGAGATAAGAATTGTATCCCTACTCCAGAATGCCCTTTGATTGCTTTAAACAATCTATTCATTTGTGTGATTGTCTCCTATTTATTCCCAAAAGTGGAGATTAGGTAACAGATTGCTTTGCCATATGAAACTGAAAATGCAAAAACTCTGCATTTTTTAACACTTTTGTATGAAAGTTCCACAAAATGACAGTGTGAATTGTGATTTACATTAGTATTGAAACTAAGCGGTATCCTGCTTTGAGAAAACCAAAAAAAATAATTCCTCTAAAAATTCCTCTGCAAAATGTACATAAATGTTAAACTAATGTCAGAAAATCATTAGATGATATTTTAAACTATTCTACATAAACACTCTCTGTATTTGTATCTAGATATAATGTATGTCTATTTTGGCTCATGAAGTTGCCGCTCTAAAATTAGCAGGTTTTCTGGTACCTAATTTGAGAAAGATGATGACTGCAGTTAGTGAAACTATATATGTCTACAGAAAAACATCAATATACAAACCAAATCCCATAAAATTTCATGATTATCTTAGGAAATAAATGAGACACATTTAAAACATAATGTAACTTCCCCATCATATATATTCAATTTCAGTAGAAGTTGGTGGAGTAATTTTCTTTTCAAGTACTCAAGAGTAACATCCACTTAATGGGTTTTTTATGTGTTCAGAAAACATGCAAATAGAGGTAATTATTTAGTTTTTATCTATTTGAAATTAATCCTGTGAAGGACAATCAGAAATTTAAGAAAAAGATAAGATACTTATTTTTTTCTTAATCATCATCTAGTTTGTATCACTGTGGCCATCTGTATGTGTTCAAGATTTTGACAAATGTGATGGTAATATTTTTGCTGAATGCATAATGAAAGCATGTATCTTCTGCAAGCTGCAGTCATTTCTGGGTACATGCCAAAAGAAGGCTGTCCAAGGAAAACAGCAAGAAAATCCTGGCTACCTTCCCCTTTGTGGACAAAAACCCTTTTTTTTTTTTTTTTTTTTTTTTTTTTAGCTAGAAAATGGATTGAGATGACTGTCCTATAAGGAGACCAAACAGCCACAGAGGAGAATTAGAGTGTTATGGCAGGTCAGCATACACACTGGGTTCAACCATGATTGTTGGGAAATGAACAGTATTCCTCATTGGAAATTTGACCTGTTGTACAGTTACCAGCATCCTTGAGACAAACTGATGAGCAGGACAAGTGTGAGGGAATTGTTCATTCTTAATAGAGCAAATGTAAAGCCTTATACCCAGTTAAAAGATGGGCTTATTTTGAGGGCAAATGATCTTTTCTGAGAAAATGAAAAGCAAGTTACTTCTTGCTTTTTGACTTTGAATAACCTCTTTCCCTTGAGTTAAACTTGTACCTAGAAAGTCACTATGTATTTAACCTTCCTAATAACACTGTATGTAGGAGTATATACCTACTTGACACAAAAAAATTCTCCTCCTCTACTACCCACACAAAAAGAGTTACTGATGCTCATTTTAATCTTTAGATACTGTTTAGAAAAGTAAGGAGGAAAAATAGTTTCATAATAGATTNCATAACTTCAAAAACCTGTTTATTTAATATAAACTAATACATTTCTTCCAAAAAGTCCATTTGCCACGAGACTAGGAAAGTAAATTCAAAGCATAGCTATATTTTTCTTTTTTGCATCTGTATAGCAGGAAGACTAATATGTTTAAAATAGGACCATGTTCTGGGAAATGTACAAACCCAATGAGCTAAAATGACAAGCAATATGTTGAACATTTTTACATTTTGCTTTACACTAATCCTCTAAAACTGAAAGCACTCACATTTTAGATTAGACCCTGCTTCAGTGAGCAGTGTTGATTTTAAATAAAAATGATAAAGACTGATCAGCAGGAGCTGATTTTTCATTTAGTTCCATCAAGACACAGTCAACCCATGTACTTGGTGCTGTCCATATTACTGAGTATCTACAAGCAGAAGTTCCTGCCAGAAGCAAGAATTAGGAGGGTACTACTTTCCATTGAGTTTGACAACACTGAGATTCTTCTAGATTTCCAGATAAGCAAAAATTGGTTTGTATTTCCAGTCACGACAGAAAGGAAATAAGCCAACTTCCTCTTGCTGCTCTAAAAACACCCAGGAGATATATCTGTATTTTAAAGCATGTATGAAAAGGACAGCACAGAATTTGAAGTGGCCCCTTGACACATTAATAAATCCCATCTAACCAATACAGTTCATTTGTCTTTTCACTCCAATTCAGTGAAAAAAGCCAGAGTGATCTTTGCAGCTGCTACTTTTCAAGCCAGATAGCCTCCAGAGGTACACATCCAATAATATGTCCTGGAAACATTTAAGTGTTGTAATGGAATAAAACACACGGTAATAAATATACTGTACCATACTTGGAGACAAGATCTGTGAATATACACTGTTATTTAGAGGAATAGAAAAATCCTGAAAACACTTTCTGCTACTGCTTTTCTTTCCTACATTTTTAAATTAGTACATAGTCTGCAAGTTGGGTTTTGCATCTATGCAAATCCATCCATGTTGGGTTGCCTTAGGACCACTAGAGGAAAAAAGATATCTTTTGCCATCATCTGTAAAGTAGGGAGGTAGAAATAGGCTCACAGCAATAATTTTGAGAAAAAGATTCCGATATTTTATAGTCAAGTATAACAGTTGTTTACTTTCAATCAAAGAAATGCAAATCTTTAAAGTTTCCTACTGCATGAGGCTTCACCTAAGTAAATACAAATCTAAAAAAAAAAAAAAAATCTCAGAAATTTTATTTTAAAACAACAGAATTTTTTAAGTAATAATGCCATTATCATTGCCTATTCGCTTCAGTATTGAATTGCATCACAGGCAAAAGCTTCAAGTGCCATGAATGACAGACACCAAGTGTGATCTTGACCAAGTCAAATTTTCTTTATGCTCTAGTACTTTCTATGCAATAAGGGGATAGCAAGATTTTCTTTTCTCACAGGGCAGCTATTAAGAAAAATATAGTAAGAATTGTGAATGATTGCCAGCTAGACCAATGTAACTGCCTGACTAAATATGAAATTTAGTAAGATATATGCCTCTGTGATAGGGAAATTAATTTATTTGTATGAAGGGAAACCAAGTGCATGTTTTCTCTTCAACATGTTCCTTATTCTCCTACCCTTTCCATTGAATATTCTTCATAAGTTCTTCATTAACTGTTATTGCAGTGATATAGCATCTAAAGGTAGTCTGACTGTAAAGTCAAATTTGTCACATTGATTTGAGAGTCATTTTGAGGGCAATTAGTTACAGCAGAGCTGGACAACTATCGTACAGAGACAGGGAAGAGAGAAAGCACTTGAAAGGTTTGCTGGTGTAATGATATGTGCATCATGTTGTCATTGGCTTAAATAATGGTATGACTGGCTAGGTTGTCATCTCCCCCTATATTTTTTTAGAGGAATACATGGTAAACGAATCAGCACAGAGGTGCAGTTAAATTCTGCAAGTCATTGAGCTAAATCCTATTCCTTTCAGGTATGAGTGAACAGATACAGTTATTTCAGCTGTGGCTGTGTGAGCAGGCAGAAACGACTGAAAAATGCTGGAGCAAAGATCTTTAACTAGTCTAGGAAGAAATACTTATATGAGTAGGCCATTTTTTTAATGCCTAGTTCTCTACATCGTTCATGCTCCAGTAATAACCTGTTTTTTCCTGCAGTTCTGTCCAATTTCTGAAACCAGTTAATTGCCAACACAGCCAGAAGATAGTAGCATTTATGCATGACATGACAGTGAGAACTTTCCTCTAGGTGTCATGAGAATTTTGTGCAATGTTATTCATAGCCTCGTTACAGAAATAACAAGTATCTTGTTGGAAGGGATCCTTCTGCTGTGGATGAGCTTGTAGACACCAAGCTTTTTTAATATTTTAGATGCAGAAAGGCTAAAATAACAAAGGCGATGATGAAGCCTGCTCTGTCTGATTGCACCTTGGTTTTCTCTCATAGTCACTGACACCTGTGTTAGTTACTCCACTTCCAAACTATATGCTGCCAAATAATAAGAAAGAAGTCAGGTCATCTATTAGTAAATCTGTCTACTTCTTTCCCCTAGCCAACTGGGGTAACAAAGTTGTGGCACTTAGACTGATATTTAGATGGTTCTTATTCTGCATTTAAAGAGCCAAAATACAAGAGAAAGATGTGTTTTACATTGCTTCTCGATCTCTGGATTTATGTAGGACAGATCAAATTCCCCCATCCATAAAAACACAGTTTGATAGCATCTATACTTGGGATAGACACATGACAGTCCTTCCCTGTCAGATGCACTATGTGATTATCAGTGTGCCTATTTCAAAGTGGGTAAGAGGTATTACGAAAATAGAATGAGAAATAATTATGACAGTTTTGTCACAGAATTACTTCTTGATTACAAAGCTCACTAGTTACTATCGCTCTGAACCAGCGGTTAAAGGTGGGACAGCTGTTTGGTCTGCTGGCATGTGTCAGGATAAATACTAAAAAGGAATAATAGTTGTTCTTAACACTAAAAAATAGGATACAAATAAGAGGAATTATTTGGTTACAAATGGAATTGAAACTTGAGAGCTTAATTCTGGCCACATTCTAATTAGTAGAACTGGGAACTGAGTAGCAAAGATATGAGAGTTATGTAAATTTTATTAGAAAACACAGAGCTTCTTATCTGTAACACATTTACCAGAAAAATAGAAGGCATGATACTTTGTGTAATGATGCAGAATGACACCATTGTTTTGTAAAAACTAGACGTTAAAATAATTAAAAGGCTGGAAAAATGCATCTCTCTCATTTCTCAGCCCTTCTAATATCAATACATACTGCACTAACATTGTTCCTATTGTTTAATGGGAAACTTTTGCCAGACAAAGCATACTCTTCATTGGCTCCAGAACAGGCAACTTATAAGCAGTGCAAACCAAAGGGGAGAGTTTTATGCCATAGCCAGTGGTTTAAGTAAGTAAGAGTTTTGACAAAAGCAAACACTTTCAGGTTAGGCAAGAGATAAAGGGTCAAATATCATAGAAAAAAAGAAATATTTATAGTATTTAAATAATATCTCTGACGAGTCAGTTAGAAATTAAATTTAGAGATTGATTGCTTAAAAAACCCACCCTGAAGTAAAAGATTGGAAGCAATTTTCATTTAGACGTAATTTGGAATAATCCCTCATACTGCACTACTACTGTCATACGTACTCAAGAGAGACTAGAAGTGATAATAAAGTGTCTAGACAATTCCACTGGTGTAAAATAGGCAAGAACAGAAGCAGAACCTTTATACCAGTTCATCTTTTCTGGAGGTTTGCAATGTCAGGATGACCTGTTGGTTGCTTGTTACAGGTTATCAAGCACAAGTAATAGCTCCACTTTTTTGATTAAATATTAGCTCGTGGAAGGCCTAGAAATTCCTATCAAGCAATGCAATCTGTTTAATAAATACTATGGAGAATGAAGGCATTATCCAGCAGTCTTAAAGGCTGTGTTGCTATCAGAGAAAATGGGCTGAAGTATATACAAACATAAGCAGGAAAGAAAATCTGGTTTGACTGATTTTTAGGAGGTGTTCTCAAACTGTAAAGCTGTTCCCTGAAAGACACAGTCTGTAGTAACATTGGATAAGAATTACATCCATAAAAAATTAGAATGTTGGGAAAATTTGTCCAGTAGAGTTAAACTGGTGAAAACATCACTTCTGATTAGATAAATAGCAAAATTTGACCACTACACAAAGCATTTATGTTGCAGAGACAGACAAAGCAAAGCAGATCTCTTTGAAGTGTCTTAAGTACTGTATAACTGTCAACTCGCTTATGGATTGAGAAAGATGACAGTGTTATTGGATCTTAATAAGTAATTCGAGCTTAAAAAATATGTTCAGATGTGTGGACCATCGTGTCCTTTTTTCCCATTCAGTCAGATGGATACTTTCCAGTACAAAGGAAAGCTATGTTAGATAACAATCTATAACTAGAATTGAGAACAGAAACGGAAAGGTTGATGATTTAAGATAAACTGGCAAGAAGGATACCTACCCTCTTTGAGAGGAAGAGTGATCAGGATGGCCTTGTAAAATGACAAACATAAACAAGACAGAAGAGAGGAAAGAAAACAAGTAAAACCACTTCATGGAAATATTGTTGAGTATCTAATGAAGAGAATTATCGCAAAGGTTAATGTTACCTAACAATCACAAAAAATACTTTTATACTCTTATAATTTCAAATGGGTATGTACTGTACAGAACCCCATTGTCCAAACCTTATTGCCTGAACTCCACTGAGGGGTTTCAGATACTACTATTTTTCTCCTTGAAAAATCCACTCCCTGTCCTAAATGTTCATCATAATAGCTAAGAAACGGAGACTGAATTGCTTTCCAGCTTTAATAATGAATCCACAAGTGGAGGAAACAGGTTTTGTTTTCAGTTTCTGAATTTTTTTAATAGCAAAAATTGCTTCACATCATTTCTGTAAATATTCCCATGGAGTAACTGCGTCAAACTCCTTGACAACTTAGAACTGCTATGCCTGTGTTACTGCAAAGCATCCTGATGCCTGATGGCTTTTGGCAGAAATCTAGTAAACAGACATAACTCAATTATGAGAGTTTTAATACAAAATTGAATTATTTTATTCATAATATTTGTGTTCTATGTGTTTATTAAATGGTCCTGCTTTCCTTATGTGTTGATTAAATGGAAGTCAAACTGTTAAAAGAATAATCTGATGATATTATGCTGAGTTCTCTGCTGATATAAATTGACATAGTACCAGCTTTTATCTAGTAGTTTCAGTAGAGCAGAAGAAATTTAATAATCATGTTTTATATCCTAGGCAATTAGCAGACTGAAGAACCCACCTGTCTCTGGTCTCTTTCTTTGTTATGTTGACTTTTTTTTTGTTTTTCTTCTCATTTTATTTCTAAAAAAATATTGTTGCTATAGAAGGAGTTCTAAGAAAAGACATATATATAAACAATTTATTGTCAGCAAAATATCTTTAGAAAGAAAGAAGATTTTTTTGGCTCTAGCCAAAAAAAGGCACCATCAACAAGTAAAAAGATATTAGTTTCTTCTACCAATATCCACATGGCTTCAGAACTTATTGATGGATGCTGTCACCTCCAAAGATGATGATGACATTTGTGTATTTAATAAAAGCACATTTTCATTTGGTACTTTGAGAGTCTCATTTTGTCCACCTACGCTGTGGGGACCCATTAGAAACTGTACCTTCCTGCAGGTTAAGATCGATCTAGACTGCTACTGAAGGCAAGAAAACTCTTCCTGGAAGTTTCTGAATTTATGAAAGCTCATAATGGACAAGCAATAGCAAACTTCTTTCCCTCTCTCCCTCCCCTGCTACATCTTAAGCATTCAAAACCAAGAGACATTTTTGATTGAATATTCTGCCACCGCTACTTTGGAATGTGAAATAGTCTCAAACTCTGGAGCTCAGAGAGAGGCGCTGCCTTTCACAGAAGCAACCAAATATTGCTGCATGAGCTCCTTCAAGCACTAGTGAGTCAGGGCTCCTGACCATAGGACCCTTAATGCTGATTAACCACAGCAAGGCAAGGCAAGGCAAGGTAACATCTTGTTCCCCTGTAGGACTAAGTACACAATCTGAAACTTGCCAGCTTTCCAAATTCTGGATCCTATTTGTGGTGGAATAAAGCTGTTGGCAGTTAAGTTTGAAACCAAATTAGACCTTTTAAAAAGGTATCTGGTTTCAGCATTTTTCAAAGCTGCATCTGATGTAAAACTCCACACTTTTTGTTATGCAATTGCACTACTGCATATGATGGGAAACTGGGGACTAACTCTTTAAAGCAAGAAAGATGTTTTGTGGTGTATGCATAGTCCTCTGATACCAAGCAGAATAAACTGAGTTCTTAGCACAGGGAACCTACTGGCTATCTGAAGTCAAACTCCTAAGTCCTCAGTACAGGCAGAAAAAAGGGAACAAGGGAGAAGAAACCAAACAGTTTTAGGTCCCAGAAAAGTGGGGGAAAATGAAGCGCTTTCCTTTACTCTGGGTTTCTGTACTAAAAGAAAAGGCAAAAGGTTGTGCAATTCCTAAGACCAAAGAGTACCAAATTTATGTGGGTTTTTTCCATAGTGTGTTAGCTTCATGGATTACTGCAGATATTTTCTTCTGCTTTTCATATAGAAATGAAATATATAGGCAGCATGTTTTGAAGCAGGGGAGGCAAAGGAAGGTGAGTCCACAGAGGAGTTTGACTGACCTAACATCAAAGAGACAACTTAGCATATTTGCAGCTTCCCTGGTGGGTGGTTGGTGCACAGCACAACATGCCTCAAAACAAGGTTCCTAGGAAGGAGACTAGTCGGTGGGGTAGATTGGGGAGCTCTGTGAAGTGTCCCAGAGGCCTGTACCATTATTATCTGCACAGACAGCAGGATGACATACAGTGTTGCATCCTTCCAGTCTGCACACCTCTTTGTCACAAAAACCAGGGCATACAGAATGGGGAAGGAAAAGATTTCTCCTCGTGCCAGGAGGTCTCCTTTGATACAGTTTTGAAATTGCATATGAGGAAAAAAAAAGTTTTCCCAGGTCTTATGATTGTGGTATAACTGTGGAAGATTTCAAATTCCTCTTTGATAAACAGATTTATCAAACAGAAGTAAATGTACTGTTCAGATTGAAGATCATACGTAGCCTCCAAGGAGATAAAAGCGAACAGAATATCAGGTTGTACCCTGAATTTTTTAATGTTTTTCTCGCTCAAAGCTGAGTGTAGCATCCTTAAGGAATCTAGGCAAAAAAATGTCATAACTTATTAGTGATTAGAACTCCACTGGTAATCTATCTTCTGTTACTACTAACAGGCATGTTAAAGCACTTAAGACAGTAAATGAGCAATTCCAAGAATGAAACATGAATAGTCTAGATATCACTGGAAATGGAATTTGGAATTACAGTGGAGAAGCAGTAATCTTGCCTTCGTAGCCTCAATGGAAACAATTATTCTGTTGTCAAATATTTGAAATACAATGACTCTACAATTTGCTTGGAACAAATATCATTGGATTAGGTGATATAATTCTCTTCATCTCAGTCTTCACACAGATCAGATATACCCTGCCCTCAGGGATTTTTAGAGGTTTCAAACAATGAGTGTTATTGACATATTCCTAAATATACCCCTCAGATACTTGCTAAATTATTGATGTCTGTCAACTCGGTGATTGTTTGAAAAAAGGATATAGACAGAATGGAATTAAACTCAAAATCAGATTGTTTGACATCTGTGACAATGAAAAGCAAGTAATAAAAAAAAAAATGAGGAGAAACTTAATCTGTTTTTAAGAGTGATCTGGACCACAGCCTGAACAATGAGCCAGAATAACTTAGGATCTGAAAGGAAATTAATATTTGCTGAATAGTTCGCATTGCTCTGAAGGCAGTTGATTGTCAACAACTTCTTTAACAATTAGGTTCTTTTGAAATAATTTTAGAATATATTTACAGAGATAATAACAGATTATTCAGTTTTTCCATTGGTGAAATAATACTTGTCTCACAGGACAATCTGACCACAATAATGATTTCTACTTACTTCTCAATTACATGTTTGTATAGAACAGTGAAAGTAATTACTTTTACAGTGAATCTTCATTTTCCTACAAATACTTGACTGGGAAGTTGTATACAGAGGATCTGCAGTGGTCTAATGAAGGATGTAACACCGAGGCAGTTTATTTTAACTGGTGCAAGTTTGTCTGTAAACATTTATTAGTTTTGTTACAAAAATGGTAACAAATTTCTCTTGCATTCCAGTCAGAAACAACATCACATCAAGTATTTGCAGATCGTGTACAAAACACAAAAGACCCAATTACAAACAGACTGGTTTCTGTCAGTTCACAAAACATAGAACATACTGGGATCTACCACCAGTCTCACAAAATATTTAAAAGTTGAACTTTTAACCTTGATATTGAAATACTTTCATTTATTTTTGGGTTAGCTTGCAGCTTTCTTAGGGACCTAGTCTTAGATCCTGGAACTAAATGAACTCCCAAGGCTACCCTGTACAGCACGTAGGGCATTAGGTATCCCAGAAAGATGCTTTTATTTACATTCACCTTCTGCTCTTCCTGCTGGCTAGAAGGAGAGTCCAAGATTTCACTCCACCCCATCCCAAGGGCTGTGAGGCCACAGCTCAGTTCACTTGGAGATGGTACTGCAGAGCTCTCCCATAGATGTTGTCCTTTGAAAGGCAATGTGTGAGCCTCAGCAAATCCATCCATAGCATAGAAGAGTGGATCTTCCTGTAATGTGCCAGAACTCTTCAGTCAATGATGTAAATTCTTCCCAGATGAAAGCTTATTTTGCTTTCTAAAGATTAGCCTGTTGTCTTTAGATATGTTATTTATAAGCTTACAAATTTTAGGAAGAGATAACTGGTAGGAAAGATAACAGCCTTTTCCAGCTTCAGGCATTTAGTGGGCAGGAGTGCCCAAAAATACCGAGTGTAGCAGAATGGAGGCCTCCTCAGCCTCCTCTTTTTCACAGGTCTTCAAAACTCATTTAAAAAAAAAATCAAGATCTGCAGGTCAATCAAAAATTCCTTGTAAACAAGTAAGTACTTTGTCACAGATTTTAAAAGATATTGGCATCCTACATATGTAAAGAGATGCTTTGCTCTTTTGTTAATGTCATGGAAGTTATGAGTAAACCTGGGTGCTCTACCAAACACCAGATGCAGAGTTCATATGAATGTTCTAAGGTGCACATGGTGAAGGGAGACTGTTTATGCTAGTGCTGCTTTCCTTTACTTCATCCTCCTTCATGCCTGTGTTTCTATATGAAAAGACAGCAAGGTACATATGAGAGGTGCATAAGGCTGAATCTACAGTTAAAGTCACTAAATTCTGGAAAAGTCTGGTATTCTAATATTTTTTAATATCTCATTCCCTGTACCACTGAGGAGGAGGAGAGGAAGAAGGGATGAGAAGAAGGTGTTTTTAATAATTGTTTTAATACTCATTATCCTGCTCTGATTTTGGTTGTTAATAAAGTCAGTTATTTTCCCCAAATCCAGTCTGTTTTGCCCTTGACAATAATCAATGACCAATCTCTTGTTCCAAACTCACAAGTCTTTCGTTAAATCTCCAGTTGTGGAGGAGAGTGATGGAGTAGCTTTGGTGGATACCTGGCATCCATCCACCTCTACCTTTTGCTGTCTTCCTGAATATTAATTTATTGCTAGTAGTGATGATTATGCACGGGTATTTTCTATTACTTCCAGATTCACATTTAGAGTCAGAACTTTGTAATTCTCCAGTAAGAAATCAGAAACTGAAAAGTTGGTACTTTAGCCAGATAATATTCAGCCTTTTCATCAATTACTCTAGCAATTATTTCCTCTGCCAGCCAGTGCTTTACCGCTTTCCTTCGGATTTCTGCATTTATCCGGAGCTGTAATAAAAGTATGTATGAAACATGGGAACATAGTCCATGAGCATGTATGTGCTTAACTGACTGAAGAGTCAGGCAGTAGCTGCTTTTGACAGTGCTCAGCTCAAATTCCAAGCTGCAATATCAAAAATCAAGGCTTTCACATTTAACTCTACTTTTAACAGACTTTGAATATCATCCATCCTGTCAAAGACAGCAGCTTGATTTTTTTTCACTGAATTTCATTACACTGAATATATAACTTGATAAAATGCCAATATTCTGCTCAAGTTTGGCCGCAGTACAGTGCAATTACTCTTGTAAAGAAAGTACAGACTGAACCCCCTTCATTTTAGTACAAAGATGTGCACTTGCTGTGCATATGAGGTGAGAGTCTAACATGTTGGAGCAAATCTGAAATGACTCGTTCAATAGGAAGATGAATATTAACTTTCCTGTCCCAGACCCTTCAAGATTTTTCCACAAAGTGGAACAACTGTTCATAAAGAGAGTATCTTGTAGACCTTATTCTCTCATGCTGGTCATGCATATACTTTTTACTATTGAAGGATACAATGGATGTCTATTTTTATATATGTGTAAGGGTAAAAAGATACTTTCTTGCCTTCTTTTAGCTGTAAGACTTACACACACAATGTACATCTAAAATATATGTTTGCTACTGATGATCATTTTAGGATATGCATCCCCCAAGGATTATAAAACAATGCAATTTTTTGAAAACCATTCAACGCATTCTCCACTATTAATTTTTTTGGATGGAAAATAGTAACTGAATCTGAATGTCAAGATGATAAGTAATGAGAGAAAGAGATTCATGGAGTGAGACAAAATCTGAAGATTTTCTTAATGCAGCAGGAGGACCTGGCTATCATGCAGGCAGCCTGGGGTAAATTAATAGACTCAGAGTGAAGTTCAGCAACATAAATCTCAAGCACATTGTTTTTAATCCTAACAAACATTTCTTCTGAAAACCTAAAACACTTTTTTTGTGGAATGATAAAACCCTGGATGTGTTATTTGGCAGTGGATGTGAAACGCCATTATGCATACACAGGAACTTGAGTTAATGTTCCATGTGTGCCTCAGTTTCCCTGTGAGCCCGAGCACAACAGTTTCTGGATGGCTGTATAATCAGTGAGCTTGGCATACGATGGATGTGAGAACAAGCTTGTGAAACAGCAGAGATATGCAAGGACCCAACTCCTCCATGTACCAATATTAAAACACACTTTTTAGAATGAGTTTTAATTAAGGCATGTATTCAAACTTGGTGTTCGAATTAGTGATAGTGTGGGGGATAATATCCAGAGAAGCATATAATAGATTGGTTCACTTTGCAAAACAAAAGCTGAGGGGTCTTTATAGAAATACTGCCTGATGCATCTTATTAAAGTTTAAAAAAGCCAAAACTTGCTCTGCATAACTTCAGGCTGGAAATAAGAAGGAACTTTCTTACCATTACAGTAGTGCTTTAGCATGGATCAGAAATGTTAGAAGTGCCACCATGGTTCATGAAGCCAAACCTTCCCCTGGAGAATCAGAGAGGGTGGGTGTATATATCTTCTCACATCTGATTGCCTGCCTGTAGTGGTTTGACCCTGGCTGGATGCCAGGCACCCTCTAGGCCAATCTGTCACTCCTCTCTGCAAATGGACAGAGGAGGGAGACTATAATGAAGGGCTTCATGAGTTGAGATAAGGACCATAAAAGATTCCTCACTGATCACCGTCACAGGAAAAACAGACTCCATGTGGGGGTATTAATTAAATTTATTACTAACAAGATCAGANGCAGGGAAACAGGGAATGGGGGTTACGGTCACCTGTTTTCTGCCGCTGCTCAGGGGGAGGATTCCTTCCCCTGCATCCTGTGGGGTCCCTCCAATGGGAGACAGTCCTTTACGAACTTCTCCAGTGTGAGCCCCTCCCACAGGAGACAGTCCTTCACAAACTGCTCTGGTGAGAGTCCACCCGTGGAAAACAGTTTGCACTCTGCTGCCACATGGGTCACATTCCACAGGTGCAGTCCTTCAGGTACAGCTGCTCCAGGGTCCCCCACAGGCAACAAGTCCTACCAGGAAAATCCTGCTCCAGCGTGGGCTACTCTCCCCATGGGTCCCTGCCATGACCTAGCTCCAGTATGGGCCCTCCCACCGGGTCACAGCCTTCCCCCAGCATCCACCTGCTCCGGCGTGGCTCCTCCACGGGCTACAGGTGGATCTCTGCACTCCTGTGCTCCTCCATGGGCTGCAGGGGCACAGCTGCTTCACCATGGTCTTCCCCATGGGCTGCAGCTGGATCTCAGCTCCAGCGCCAGGAGCATCTCCTCCCCCTCCTTCTGCACTGACCTTGGTGTCTGCGTTGTTGTTCACAGGCTCTCACCCTGCTCCTCTCCGGCAGCCATCTGCATGTAAAACTTTTTTCCCCTTCCTTCTTAAATCTGTTATCACAGAGGCGTTCCTTCAACTGCTTATTGGCCTGGCCTTGGTCAGCAGCAGACCCAGCCTGGAGCTGGCTGGCACTGGCTCTGCTGGACATGGGGAAACTTGCAGCAGCTTCTCGAAGAAGCCTCCCCCCAATAGTCCCTCCGCTACCAAAACCTGACCACAGAAAACCAAATACACTGCCTTAGAAACCATAGAATATAATGTGGCAGCCTTGAACCCAGTTCTGTTTGTTTTCAGAGTACTTATCACTGCTGGCAACTCTGACAGGAGAAGGAATGACTCAGAGTGAATCAATATGTCCACAAGCAAAAGCAGAATGTTCACAGCCTAAACAGGGCACAAGTACAGTTGAATAAGCACAGCTATACTACAGTCATAATAGAGAAGCCTATCATACATGATACAAACCAAAGATCAAATTTTCCTGTAATTAACAAGCACAATGCACACAAAACCTGAAACATTACTGTATTAAATAATTTAATAACTACCTATTGCTCTGGTTTGAGTAGATATAGGCTGCAAGTGATGCCAACACCAGTTTTGTTCTGAGGCAAATCGGGATTTGCAAATTTCAAGAATTAAAAAAACACCCCAGAACCTGAAATAAAGCTCACATAACTGTGGCCACGAGTGGTGATTATAATACAGCCCAATCTCAATTATTTGCCCCGTGCTTGGAGCATTCCACATTAGTCAACTGCTTAATGCAAAACAGCCTTCATCTTGGGACCCTCAGATCCAATGGAGTTTCCTGCACTGTGGCTCAACCAAGGGAAAATAGCATCTGTCTCAGAATAACATGGGCTATAGCTTGTGGAAATAGTATTCTAATGCAAAGTGGAACATTTGAATTGGAACTCCTCCAGATTCAGGAAGATCTGACACTAGGTTGACTTTCTGGTCTAGCCCAAAAAAGGAGGCTATGAAGAGGAGGGATATCATCTGCCACAAGACACATGCAAGTAGTGGCTGGGGACATTTCTGTTTTTTTCTTTTCAAAACCACAGATACTTGTAGAGATCCAACAATAAGAACCCTCTTCTACAGTGCTAATACGAGCCTGAAATGTTGTGGTGCCACTTTTCAGACAGGCTACTTTTCCGAAGATGCTGTGGAAGACTGGAGAACAGTGCTGCCACCAAATCAATGCAAACAACTTATAGCAAGTTCATAACATAATGTGAAGAATCCTTCATTCTGAAAGTCAACACAGGATAATAGCTGCAAGAGGTCATGACTACCACAAACTCCTCACTGTTCTTTTTCAATGAAGTTTGTGTTCACTAAAATTCTTATGGGATCGTGGAATAACTGGTTTTTTAAGTGTCTGAGACTTTTAAGTATTAAGATTTTGGACTCAAACTGATATCTTGTATTCAAATCTTTTCTTCATTTAGGTCTTTGCATAGGAGACCAGGTGTACTGCCAGCAGGCTTTTTTGTTCAAAGGATGTACAAAATACTTGGCTATACACCAGGTAAGTATCTGTAGAATACAGGTGTGCTCATTTTCACTGGGGTAGAGTTAATTTTCTTCCCAGTGGCTAGCATGGGGCTGTGTTTTGGATTTGTGCTGAACAGTGTTGATAATATAGAGATGATTTTTATTGCTGAACCGTGCTTGCACAGAACCAAGGCCTTTTCTGCTTTTCGTATGAACACACTAGCAAAGAGGCTGGGGGTGCATGGGAGGCTGGGAGGAGACACAGCCAGGACATGTGACCCAAACTGATCAAAGGGATATTCCAGGTGATATTACATCATGTTGAGTATATGAGGTGGGGAGAAGAAGAAGAAAGAGGTGAGGTGTTTGGAGTGGTGGTGTTTATCTTCCCAAGTAACTGTTATGTGTGATGGGGCCCTGCTCTCCTGGAGAACGTTGAGCACCTGCCTGTCTATGGAAAACACCGAATTAAATCCTTCCTTTTCTTTCCTTGTGTGTGCAGCTCCTGCTTTCCCTATCAAACTGTCTTTATCTGAGCCCAGGAGTTTTCTAGCTTTTACCCTTCCAATTCTCTCCCTGAACCTGCTGGTGAGGGAATGAGCAAGTGGCTGTGTGGGGCTTGTTTGCTGGACTTTTATCAAGATGAGTGAATTGTCACTTTCTTGCTAGAAAGTATATTTCTTTTGTGTAGTGTACCACAGATTTTAAATTTTGAGTGATGTTCACAACTTCAGCCAAAAAAAAAAAAGAATCCTAGCTCTTTTCTGCATCTTATTTTTTGTTTGTAGCTCTGGCAATCTGGCATCACAATACAAATATGAACCTCTTTTTCAGAAGTGCAACTTCCACAATGGCCATGCAATATCACCTGTTGTTTGTTATAAGGTGGTGTAAGACCCCCACTTTTTCTCACTGATACCAAAACAATAAATGAAAACTGAGAAATCCTGGCATGCATTGCTATATATTCTTAACTACAGATATGAAAATAAATACCACTCACAATTTCATTAGAGTATAATCATTTGATCCTCTGACAGAGAAATGTCATAGCTACATATATATAGTCTCATCATGAAAGTTATTTTGTATGCCTTCTGCTATGAGCTTCAACAAGGATGTTTGCACAGGCAGTAGAAGCAGTACCAGGTATATTCCTATTACCCTACTTTCAATGCTTGTCCTCTAGAATATGATCATTGTAATTCTGGCAGTGCCTAGTACCCCCAGGCACATTCCAGCCTGTACCAAACGGTCACTGTCCATTTCTCCAAAGCTACCAAATGTATTTCATTAAGTTTCTTTACAGATCTAACCTCGACTTCATTTCTATAAAGAAAAATCATATATCTCCTGTGAAATAAAGGAAAACAAATGGTAGTATGGGATAAATTTTCTGTTCTTAGCCATTCCAATTTATTAAATGCCTGTCTCCTTTCTCATTGGGAGCTTTTACTTACTCATTGCTTGTGTGCGTGTACGTGCCTACACAATCTTTGCTATCCGGTGCAGTTACCCAAGATTTGTGGGTTTTGTATGGAATTCCACCCAATACCATTAATTCATACCTTAACATTGAATTTTCAGTCTCTTAATAAAAGTTTTGCTAGACTGAAGATGTTACATTTTAACTAGCAAGTACCCATTGGATTAAAATTTCCAGATATATTCAATTAATGACTGCAAGCATAAAGTAAGTCTTTCATATTTGATCCTTGTTCAAAGGGAACTTATTTCCAGAGGAGCAGTCAATGTCAGTTTTACATGGAACAGTTGACAGCCCTTGCTGAAGGGCTGGATTTAGTCTCTGCAATCTTTGACCCAGTCCCTTGCACTGTACTTCAAAACAGTGCTCTGGGAATGAAGCAGTCTCACAAACTGCAGATATAAACCAGCTAGTTTTATATCCATGCCTTTGAAGAGGCATACTGTTTGCTTTTGGATCTGACCATTATCTGCTGGGTTTGGGGTCAGTTAAGTCCAAAAATAACTGTGAGGAAATTAAAAGACTATGTTGCCCTGCCAGCTCCTTCTATTATTACATCTAATGATTGTGAAAACCTTTCTTCAGTTCTCGCCAGTAATTTTTTCACGTAATGACTTGTAATAATGGCTGCCATCAAAGCTGTTTTGTGATTCAACTACAGTTATTTTAAATTCCCTAAATCCCACTTGGAACTTTCTTGAGACAAGTTTTGCAGTGACATATGCACTGAAAAAAATCCAAGTTTCAGCAAGAATCAGGGGAAAATTTCAGAAAACTTTCCATTGGATTTTCCATAAAGACTGTGAAAAGTTATTTAAATATCCCATATCATGCAGTGTGCCCACTAGGCTTGAGTTTCTCTGGTGATATGATTTATCTGGATTTCCCTAAATAGCCCAACAGGCCAGCTACATGGCTGGCACTTTGTTTTATTCTGAGCTCTTGTGTGTATACTGATCATCCTCTAAAAACAAAGTTTCTCAGGAGTTTACTCAATAGAATTCAATATAATTGAGACTTGATACTTTAATTAAGAGATGAATAGTAAAAAATCAGCAAATGAGGTATGTTACCAATCAGCTCCAGAAGAGGCGTTCAGCTTTTTTACTTTAAAAGTTTTAATAATTTTTTAAGTTAATTATTTCTTTTTTGTTAAAATAATATATTTTCTGAATCATTAAAATTAAATTTATCAGTCTATTTATAATTTTAAAAACCATAAAACCAGATAATAATGTATTCTTTAGGTTGCAGTACACTGTTGCTGTAGAAGAAGGATTATCCCAGCTTCACAGGGCTTCCAGGGAGGAAAAATAGTCACACTGAGCGCTTGTCTCTGTGTCCCGGTCATAGATTCTTGATCTCTTAGCTAGTCTTCAGGTTTTGGGATATACTAATCAATTAACTACAAAATATGTAGACCAGTGATTGCAGCTCTTCAGTAGATTTAATAAGATTTTATATATCCATACTTGTTTTTCTGGCATGTCTCAAAGAACTGTTTAAGCCTGACACTTCAGAAGCAACCTAAAAGGCAGTTACTCTATCATGTTTTTATAACCATTTGCATGTTTTTATATTTTCTCATCTAATATAACCAATAAGGCCTTATGTCACTCTGTGGCTACATACTACTACATAAGCTTTAGTAAATTCTTTCTTTATGTTGTACTACAGAATATCTTTAAGCTTCTGGATAGTCTCATCTAGCCTATCAAAAGGACTAACAAAGTTTACTTAGCACTTTGTCAGATTATGATTATTTTTATGTGGGTTAAATGCTACTCATAGTATATATAATCATGTCATGTTTGAATAGCAGCAAGTGAAAAATCCAGTTGTACTCAAGAAACAATGTTTGCAAATCTTGAATAAACCATTTATACTATTTAAACAAAAGTGGAAATCAACTCTGGCATTTTAGTGCCTTGAGTGGTGATTTTTCTTTTTTAAGACAAAGTACACTTTCATAACTTCTCATAATCTAGAGTACCAGCTGCATGTGAAATAAAATTTGCTTTTTAAATTATTTTTAGATTTATTCCATTGCAGACCTTAACAAAAGACCAAAATAATAACACTGGGTTTAGAAGATGGCAGTGCATGTAGCCATGGCAACAGAGAACTCTTTGTGTACTTGCCTTCCAGGTATTTGCTGAATTTGTCAGGTGATGTTAACATGCACTGAGTTACTTGCTGCCACAGACACATTTTGTCAGTACCAAAGATGACTAGGTTAGTACTGACTCAGCTACAGCCCCCTTAGCAGCCAAGGTGGACTAAAAAGTGTTGTCTTCTTTTAGGGTTCCCAGTCAGCTGACTTTCCTTTGTAGTCTGATGCTCAGGCAGAAAGCAATCTGCCTTAGATTTATTAAAGAAAATAGTTCAACCAGGAACACTAGTATAGAGGAAAAAAATTAGACACTGTCTTCCATAATAGAATACCCGTGGAAGCATTGCAGGCCTCCTCCTCACCTCTGAAGTATTGAAGAGACACAAAATTAGATGTTTGGAGACTGTCAAATGAAATACAGTATACCAATTCAAGTTAAACACCCTGAAAATAAATGCACTGTTTTGATACTCCTGATGAGAAATTAAAAAAGACAGAAAAGACAGTCTTTCTGAACACAATTTCAGTGTTATGCTCTCTGTTTTTTCCTAAGAAGTATTACTTTTAAGTCCTCAACATGACTTTAAATTAAGTTGCATTGTTTATGTACTGGACTGAAATGTATGCAAACATGCTTAGACAAATGTTTTTTGCATTTGTTCCTTGTGCACTTTACTTTGCATTTGTCCCATATCAGAGAATAACAGAATGGTTGGCATTGGAAATGACTTATGGAGATTATCCAGTCCAGCTCCCTGCTAAGCAGGGCCAGTTGGAGCAGATTGCACAGGATTGCATCCGTGTGGGTTTTGAGTATCTCCAGGGAAGGTGACTGCAAAACTTCTCTGGGCAACCTCTTCCAGTGCTCTGTCATCCTCAAAGGAAATAAGATTTCCTCATACATGCTTCTTGTGTTTTAGTTTGTGCTGTTGCCCCTTATCTTTTCATTGGGCACCACTAAAAAGAATCTGGCCCCATTCGCTGGACACCCATCCTGAAGGTATTTGTACATGTCTTCAATCATCTTTTCTCCAAATGAGGAGGCCCAGCTTCTTCAGCCTTTCCTTGTAAGGGATGTGCTTCAGTCCTGTTATCATCTTTGTAAGATGGTAAGACTGATATGGTTAAGACTCCTCTCCCTTTCTGAGTTGTGTCTACTTACAATAGTCAAGAGAAGGGCTAGGGAGGAGAAGTATTGGAAGTCAAGAGGATGAAATTTTTGTGTTAATACTTAAAAATTTCCTGCACTCAAGTAAACTCTTGCACATAAATTTTAGAAACTTGGCAAAAAGGACTGTTGTTTACCTGAAACCAGGTGGTTTCCAAGGACACTGGGGAGGAGTCATTACAACATTGATGATCAATGAGGATGGACTTGAGGAAGATCTGAAGGTCAGCCCTAGCTGTCAGTGTAAATAAGGATCAACAAGTTATTAGGCCAGGAGTATTCTGACATGAGCTGATACTAACAGATAATCATATGATCGAAACAGAATTCCAGGTTGCAGGAGACCTCAAAGATCCTCTGGTCCAACCTTTCTTGGCAAATTAAGACCCAAGTACTGCCCTTGGCCTTGCAACCCTAAGTAGGTACTAGCAGATTCAGAATTCCTTGCTCAGCCATATTTTCCTGTTCTCTTCTAGTATATAAACAAATTACATTAATCATGGAAGTCCTATTTCTTAATGCTTATGCATATTGTCTATTAGCATTATTCCCAGAGGATCTGCCAATAATTTTTTTTATTTTTCTTTTCCTTAGGCCAGCTACACAATTTGACAATGTAAATAAAAGCTGCAAATCACAGAAAAAAATGTTCCGAGTGTACATAATTCAGTATGTCACATTATCACTAATGTACTATAGTGTTTCTCCTGTAGATTTTTAGTAACCTCAATAACATTTTCTACAGATTTATCAAGTATGGCAACTTGTCGCAGATCCCTGAGTGTGCACATTTCAGCTAAACTGGGTGATACTTAAGTATCTTAAGGTGCATTGTTAGTTTTTGGTTTTGTTTGGGTTTTTTTTCAATCCTATTATGGATAAGTTATTTATTTTAAACAGTGGCGAATAACATAAACTGTAGCAGAACTGCCAAAATAAAAATAAAATACGGAAGCTTTAAGTTCATTGTTATTTTTAGATATTTGTCAAATAGCACGAAGGATTTCAAAAGTTTGACCCTTTGGAGCCCCTTCCATCTACGTAAACTTGTAACCCAGTTTTTCAGTTCACAGAAAACATTTTTCTCTTCTGTTTTACTTGGCTTGAATTTCAATTGGAATGTCTCTTTCCCACAGTGTACTCTGAAATGTCAGAGAGAGATCAAGCGTTTTCTTAATGGATGATGGAGTTAGCCATAAAGGTCTGTGACTTGCTAATTTTCAGTCAGCAACCTCTTCTGTAATGCATATGTTAATTCATCACTATGCTCTTCAAATTTGTAAATGCATTTATAATGTGCCCTGAGGAAGTGTGCCTTGGCCAATCTGCCAGCCATGTGTTAAAGAAGGATTATGCACAGCAACCCTAGCCCTTAATGTAGGACATCCAGCCAGCACTTGCAAGATAGGTCAGAAAGGCAACCTGTACTGCAGCAACTCACAAAATTTATTTATGATCAGCTATATGGATTTCAAAACAAACCAGTAAAAATTTCTGGATCTTCTCACTGCCAGTTGGAAACACCTGATGAAAAAGCAGGCTTTGAATGGTTATGTCAATGTTGTTGTACGTGAAGATGGGACTGGTTTATAGAATAAATTGATGAAAAGTAATGATGTGGTTCATTTTTAAGCTTGCAATAGAAGAAAATAATAAGACAGAGTGAAAGACCTCAAGTTACTTTAGCTTAAATAGTCTGTTTTGTTCTGATGCAAATTCATGCATCTCCTAAATAGAAGGCAAAACCAAGGAAAGATAAGTCACAGCTCTGGAAAAGATCCAAAAATCATGGCTTGTATGTGTGTGTGTATATATATATATATATATACACACACACACATATATATATATACACACTATGGGAAAGAAAGATCTGACTGCATCTTCAGTGAACAGCAGTCTTCACTCCAACTGTGAGAGGGAATTCAACCACACAGTTTCTAATTTCAAGCGTTGCTCTGGATATCATGTACTTCTAGCACTGTAGCTGAAGCACCATTAAAATCCAACTTACTTTATCTTTCTCATTATAACTGTAAATGGGCTTGGACGATCAGCTATTAACCTACAGGAAATGCCCTCTGACTCGATCAGTGTTGTATGAATCTACAATATAGACAATTGATTATGCCTGCACATCAGTACATCAGAATCAATTGTGGTTATGACCTTTTTAATTTACTTAGCAAACAGTAATAGAAATTCCTGACCAGTATTATAACTCATATTTCCCAAGTTGTTCTCAGCCATTCTGATAAGAGTAAAACTAGATTATTTGGCAAGTTCATACTCATGCTTAAGCACATAAGAGAGAAAGCAATTCCTGTGGAAAAATATATGCTGTACCCAGAGAAACATTTTTGTGTGTGTTTATCTTTGAATACAAGAGCAACCTTATTATTTTTGTGAGCTGACTCAGATGTTTAATATCAAGGATATGTCGACCAAGTTGGCAGAACTGAAACCACCATACTTTGGAAGACTGAGCCCAAGGGTCCTTTCATCTCAAAGAACCATGGTTACTGATCATACTGCAAGGTATACAGTCATTACTGTTACATGCTCAGTATCAGTCAGCTGCACAAAATGTATCAAAAAGCATTTAAAATAAAGCTTCACATTGAGATTATTTAATAATTTGTTGAAAAATACTAGGCAGAAGTACTAAAAAGTTTGAACCAAATTGTAAGATTAAAAGAGCTTGCAATGATTTCATATCTGCTGACTCTAGTGGAGCCACATGCTTTGCTCTGAAAGCAAAATTTAGCTCTATGACAGCTTAAAAACAAAAAGAAACTTTTCAAATCAGCTGGAGGATAAATACTTTGTCTCAAAGACCTTCATATTTCAAAAACAAGGAATCACCACACTTTCTGTTTAGGCAATACTTTTTCAAATCAACTTGGCCTTGGGAAAAACTACAAAATCACATATTTGTATTAAAATACCTTTTTTTTTTTTTTTTTTTAAATGAGAATAATTCTAAACATCCATGACCTACCTAGCTATTTTCAGCTTTTAATGATATCTACAGGACACTTTAGTAATTCATCCTTATATTCTGGTAGCAGAAACTCTGTTAATGGAATTCAGACACTATAGCAACTATTCACATGGTTTAAATATAAAACATATACAGATGGGATGAATTCAGATGATCACTTCTGATTATAAACTACCTTATTTGCTCTCATTAGTATGATTATGCACAAGCTAATAGCTAAAGAAGGAAACCAGTTGACCAATGGCTGATCACACAGAATTACACATAGAATTAACAGGGCTGGAAAAAGCATAGAGATCATTAAGTCCAACCTATTACCTAACTTATCAACCTACCCAATACCATCCCATCATCTAAACCATGTCACTTCCATAGTTTTAAATTTTACTAAATTCCCTGATGTATTTTGGACTTGCTCCAGCTAACCTCTTCCCAAATAGTTCAGTTGACAGCATGAGACAGGAACTGGCTCAGTGATAAGTGTGCATATGACCACTTTCTGAGGGTAAGAGAGTTTAGATGCGTGGGCACGAGCATGTATGTCCCAGGGCCAGGGGAAATTCCATAGTCCATCAAAAATTATGGAAACACAGAATTAATTTCAGTTTGAATGGACCCCTGGTGGTTATCTAGTCCAGCCCCTGGCTCATAATAGGGCTAACTCCAGTTAGATTGTTGCTGAAGCCCCTGTTTTCTCGAGTTTTCAATATCTCTAAAATGGAGACTCTGCAGCATCTCTGGACCACCTGCTACACTGTTTGACCACCCTCATTGTGAAGACTTTTTTCTTTTCACTAGTCGATATCTCCCTTGTTGCAGTTTCTGTCTGTTATCATGCCACTTTTCACAGTGTGCACTGCGAAGGTTCTGGCTCCATCTCTGTAACCTCCATAATATGGTAAAGACACCAGTGAGACCCTCCTAAGCTTCCAGTTCTCCAGACTGAACAAATATAGGTTTTTCAGCTTCTCACAGCCTTTGCTCCAGCCTGCCAAACATTCTGGTGTTTGGCATTCCACTTCATTTTGTTGGTATCTTTGGAAGCACAGAATTGGATAGGTACACTCCAGCTTAGTGCCATTTTGTAATTTCTGAGTGTGCTTTCCAGGGTTTTTTTTGTGAGCAGCAAAGGTTAATGGCATCCATGAGATAGTGCCTTGGCAATTCCTCTCCAATATCTTCCTTCTGGGCTTGTGACAAGCAACAGACTTCAGTTTACTACTATATAGGTGAATTGACTCTTATATGACTGGAGTAGCACACACTCAATTTTGCCTACAAAATCTGGTTCAGGATATCGCAGCAGTTTTGCATAGAGTCATTCTGTCTCTACACTGGATACGAGAAGATAATCCACCCAGCATTTTAATGAGCAAACCCTGTGATGAAAAGCAGTACATATTAATCCAAGCAGAAATCTTCATTAATGAGGTTTTATTTTTCCCAGTATTCAAGCTCCTCCTTTTATACACAACTCTGTCAATTCTACATTGTACTGCAATGTGCAGTATAGACAGTCTTCAACACAATCAACTGTATTCACTGTGATTAAAGCCTGAAAAGCCTCCTTGTCCTACCAGATGGCATAGTTTTGACTCCTGACACAGAAATGAACTTATAGATGGTCTTTAAACATAAAAAAAAAAAAAAGTTAATTTCTATTTTTAAATCTGTTTGTTATCTATTTTTTCAGTGCAGATAGTACTTCTGACAGCCCACTTCATAATTAATCCTGACATCTTTGATGGTCTGTTTCTACATGCAGAAATGGTATTTTCTTGCTATACTGGCATTTCACATCCCACTGAGTTCAGAACAAAGGTGGTTTTGCTATGTTGCTTGAATGTTAAGTTTAGAGTAAGAGTTGACAACTTAAGACATGATTGATATACAAAATCTGCATCAGATTCTTAAAAAAAAATTCCTGTCCTGTTAAAATCCACAGTATTTCCTAGAGTGGTGCATTCAAAGGATAAATATATACTGCTACAAATAAGTTAACAATTTTCTAATTCTATGTTCACTTACACCTGAAGTATGTAATTTTGTTTCAAATGGACAAAAATCAATCTCAGGCCCTCTACCACAGGTGAGGCAGTAAATATATGAAACTTGGAGGCTTTATTTGTCCTTTCTTCTATCTTTGCATGCCCTCAGCATGATGGCATCAGAAGAGTGTAGGATATGGATACCTGTACTTGTTTGAGACAAAGGACAAAGAAAGATGCAAAACCTGTTTTCTCAGCTTTACTCCAGCCAAGGGCAGTTCAGCACTAGCTGAACTGTCAGTTATGAGCTTTAAAGCTTCTGTGCTCTACCATGTAATACAAAAGAAATATTATCTGCCTCACAACATATCTCACTGAGCTATTTTATAACACTTTTCCCACGGCTTTGCTGGAGTAGTCATAGGGATTTGGTAGGTTTAATTTTATTCCTTTGAAGCTATGCATATTTGTTGATTTTGTACTGTAATCAGCTGAGGCAGGTGTTAGAACTCAGCTTTAACTATAATTATGATTCATTTAAATGATACTGAAGCAAGGTTATCATCATGTAGCTAGCAGGATCAGCTTTAGTACAGAAACTTAGCTTCTTTAATAAAGTTAGGAAATCTAATAGCTTATGGGAAATGTATAGTGTTCCTAAGAAGTATGAAAGACCATCCTCAATCAATTTTATTATTTTAGTGCAAAATCTACACATGTAGATAATCTGTTTTTCAACAGTAACAGATATTGGTACATCAGACTTGAATCTATAATTAAGATTTTTGATCTATTTACTTACTATTGTGTCACAGCATAAACGCCAAGTTCATCTGTAAGTGCAAACAGGACAATGATAATTTCAAGCCTCTTATAAGAAGTCCTGCATATTCTGATTATTGCTTTCCTGTCTCTTATCAATGAGATATATCAGCAAACACTAGATCTGCTGAAAGTAACTATAAACAAACCAGACTCAGTATGTCTACCCTCACTGTGTTGTATAAATTTAATTTTGTATGTGGGGTGTTTTTTTTAGCTTTTTCAAGAGATTTTCTCATTTTGCAGGTTTACACCAACTACCAGACAGAAAGAGCTATATAAAGATAAAGATTCCATAAAAAGACATGGATGCAAACATTTTTGTAACCTTCTGAGCAGTATGTCTCATACTAGTGATCCAAAAATAAGTGGCAAGAGTACACCACCCACATTGCAGCACTTCTCATGCACCAGGGTGAAGAACAGGAAAGAATTATCCTTTAGTCATTCTGCCCATTTTGAGTAACTGACATTTGTGCAGTTGTAAAAAGAGAGAGCTTTCCTCTACTACACAATATTAGATTCCTTAATTTGTTGAAACAGGGTTCAGTTATAACCCAGGATAAATGGGTTAGAAAATTTTCTATGTGCAAAGACATATATGCATATTTATAAACTGTATTCATAAATGTGAAAACATTTTAAACTTCTGTGTGTCTTCCCAAGTTTGCAAGACCAAAGAATTTATGAAGCAAATAACTTTGACAGTATCGATCCTGTAGAGCTACAAAAAGCAAAGGAAACAGTTCCTACACTTGTATGTATATTTTGATTTACTGCTGAGAAGTAAAGATGAGAAAAATTTTGCTTGATTCTTGTTCTCTCATAAATTACTAAGTTAGTTGCCATACAAAAGTGAAGATTATGGAAGCAATTTAGCAAAATCATGCCAAATGGATTTGTGTGCATAGATTGAGTCACACTGTGAATGATCAATAGTAAAACCGTATGCTGTCACTACACACCTCTCCAGTGATATTTACTGAATAATGATTTGGATGCACTGCATCATAAAAAGGAATACTATATGTGTTCTCCCGCTGCATCCAAGATACCAAGGCCCAGCTTTAATGTGTGAAGACAGGAAGCTATGATGGAACTGGTTTCCATTCTTATTACAATAATTACCATTAAAACCCTACCATTTTCCATTCCTGCTGGAAACTTCATTGGAAAGAAGAGATTTTCTATTTAAAATCAAGATGTCCAAAGCCCTCTACTCTCTCTAATGTTTGTGTGAGGGGTACTTTGCTCAGTTGGCTTATCCTGCTTTCTGTTATGTGCTGAAAAAACTTTCTGAGAGACACATAAAAATCTAGCCATTCAAAATTATATTAAGGCTATCTATAGGTGTATGCACCTACTATAATGATACACTGTTTCTGAACACTTGAAAAAAAATTAGTAAGATTTACATATATATTATTCAAGTCTGAAAGTCTAAACCCCTAAGTTTTTATCTAGCACATGTGATGAAAAAAAATACAAATATTATATTCACAAAGCTTTTGATCAGCCTGTTCATTGATAGTTATTCAGACATAGCTTGTCTTCCAGGTGATACCTGAAAATAGTAAAAATTTGAAGTCCTCAAAGATGGTAAAAGAAACTGTAGAACATTGAAGAGAAGGAAAGAAAAACTCAATAAAGCTACCAAGAGAAACAAAGAAAACATAAGAGAAGATAAAAAAAGCTCAAATCCAGCTAGCAATACACTAATTCCGTATGTCAGTGGTGGGAAATACTCAGAAGAACTTAAGGTAGTCAATAAAAGAAAACAGCAGCTAAAAGGCTTATTCTGGTGTAATACAACCCAGAAATCTACCCTAATCTTTCTCTTACATTGGGAAGTCTCCTACCTTAAATAAATTGCAGTATATTTTTTGCAATAAATTTATGTATATAAGTTTTAAATGGCACAAAGATTTTCTTCTAAAGCAGATACTTCTTGAGTGGAGACTCCGTAGTATTTGCTGAAATTTCATGGATTTTTTTTTCCCTAGCTCTGTGAACCCGGAGGAAAGTCAGGAGGATAAAAGTAGGAATTTTTCATAAATCCTTCTATTTCATCTTTTATCATAGGTTTACTGTTCTGCAATTCCTAGCCTTCCTTCCTCTCTATTATGCAGCCTAATTCAACAAGGCCCTACTAGTACATATATTATACTTTGTTACAATAATTGCTTCCTATAATTATGGCAAATTACTTTTGCAGTGTCTTCTGAATCTGTACTAAGCTACTGAACTTTTGTGTGTTAATCCATAGCAAGAAAGCATGAACGTTTTTGACAGGTTTTCAGACTGAAACAAACATTACCAAAATAAACAAAGCACAATGTGTTCACGATTAATTAGTTTAACCAGGACATCTTAATTTCTCATGAACAAAAATTTGAATGAATACAAAGAAAAATAATTTAATTATAAATATACTTGCAATTGAGCATAATGGTGCCATCAATTTTTTAGCAGACTCCACATTACAGTCCATGGGGGATCTGTTAAAATATTGATAGCAGGATATGGCCAATTATGAGGACACACAATGTGTTCTATTTTAAACAGAGAATTAATAAAGATTTGTTCCAGGAGGATGTAAGAAGGATAAAGGTTTACTTCAGTATGTCACTGGAGCATAGAAGGAAATCTGAACTTTTGCCTTCCACTCTTTACTTTGCCTTGCAGCATGCATATTATCCATAGGGGAAAAAACCCAACAAAACAAAACAGTGGAAATTAAAATGTATCTATTATGTTATATAGATTTTTCTTTTCACCTCTTTTATGCAATAAAAAATCAAGTCCCCAAATGGATCTAAGTACTCAAGGAAGTGGAATTCTTTTCTTTCTTTTCTGCTTTTATCTCATCCAGGTTTACTAGAATGGCAAAAGATTTTTCCATTGTTATAAGGGAAGGAAATAAAAGCCTCCCATTTTAACTCAACCTCCTTGAAGGCTTACAGAATGTACAACAGACATAGACACTAACATAGTATTTCATGTCTTTTGACCTTTTCCTTCTTTCTTAGAAATAATTGAGGTACCTTTTATAAGTGCTCTCTAGCTAATACTTTCCAATGCTCAAAAGAGGAGGAGAATATAACACTGGTGGCAACTTAGTCTTTGGAATTTTTATGTAATACTCTGTTCTAATTTTTCATTATGTTCCCACACAAAACATTCACTCTTCTCCCTAATTTATTTCCTCTGCTGGGGAAAGAGAAATAAACACAAGCGTAATGAGGAAGTGGAGAGTAATACAGACTGTCAAGCCAGCCTAGTTCTTATGACCCAACAGTTCAGACTGACAATCCCCTTCTCTTTGCTGTACACTGGGTTCATCTGCCATTTTTAGGCAGCCAAAACAACCTATTTGGGAGACAGGGGCAATTTATCACTTTTTAGACAGGAATCTTAAAAACTCATGAAAAACCCTTTATTGTCAGGTTTTGTAGTTTAAGTAAAGTGGAAGCTTATGTAACATACTGTTACTTATTTTAACTAGTACAGCAATATATGAAGATAAGCTATGTGAAGACAGCTACCTAACAATGACAAGATTTTGGCTCAAGCAAATTTTTGGCTTTCCTTGTTGTCAGGGCTGGAATATCTCTCAGAGCAGTGATTAGGGACTCATAGCTCCCCTTGCCCCCCAGAATGGATAGAAATTTGGTGTGTATGTCCCAGCTGCCAAGTCTGATTTGAAGCTGGAAATGGTTTATGTCAGGTCCTCTATGTGAGGGCAATTAGAATTGATAGGTCTTGGAAACACATGTGGCACCTGTACAAATGCCAAATCAGCTCATTAAAATTAGTGACATTACGCTGAATAATAATTTAACTAATTAGATTTGACTGAGCTATCAAATAAAGAGAAAATAAGTTTCCTGCTTTCTTTTTGTCCATCTTTTACCTGTATTTTCCAAGTCTAGCTAGTATACAGTGGTTTGATCCTGATCTCGTTAATATCAGCCTCAGCAAGGCTGGGGTTATGACCTTGAACCTATTCAAACATGGCAAATAAATGAGTTCCAGCTGACTGCAACTTGCACAGGACTGAAACCTTCAATCGCGGTGTCATCCAGTGGCTGACAGAGTTACACTAACAGCTGGCGTTGGCAGGATGTCCCCTCCTGTTACAAAACAGGTCAAGAAGTCAAGTATTTGATCCTGAAGGTTTTTCTCTGGCAGCTGCATCATGGGATATCTATACTTCTGTGCCTTTTTTTTTTTTTCTTTTTCTTAATACAAGCCTTGAGATAATTACTTAATTCTTTATATGGGAAGATGGTTATATGGAAGAACTAAAGCTCTACATCAGGCAATGTCGTGTGTGTACTCCTTCAATGTCAGGTCAATGTGGTGGGACAGCATGAAAAGGTGATTTTATGAGTTCCAGCACTGACACAGGGAAGAGGAGATAAAACTACCAGAAGAAGAAAGGGCTAATCTCAGGAATCCTTGCCTTCAACTCCTGATAAGATCTATGGAAATTAGAGGCTAATGTTTCTTTCTATACTCATCAACATTTTTACAGTCATCAAAATGCAAATTAACTAATGCAACGATAAATCAGTAAAACAAAAAACAGATAAAATGAAGTTTTGATTGCAGAAATTTGTTTGAACAAGTTTGAATACAGAACATATCAAATAGACAAAATAATTAATTTTCTGTTTTGCTTTGTAACAATTTCTCTAGCATTTGCAAACTTTTTTCTTAAAAAACATATAAGGCAAAAAGCTAAAATGACTTACTGAATAAAAATATATTTACTACCTAAAAGATAAACGTCAAGGGTTTGCTGCGCAATTAGGGTCCCACTTGTTGGATCTTAAGAGCAAAACATTGTGTACTAAGGCTTGCTACCTAAGACTGACAATTGCTTTCTCTGATAGCACAGTCAAGGCTTTTTATTAAAATTGCTTCAACAGTTGTGAAGATACTGCCTTGCTAAAGGGAAAATAGGAACAGAATTTAAACTTTTAGTTGTCAAAGGAAGGTACTGGGAGCAAAAGAAATGAAAGCATCAAGCTCTTGTTTAACAAATGTTCTTTTTAAGCAAAGCATATAATTAGGTCAGGCTGGACAGAACTCTGAGCAACCTGATCTAGTTGAAGATGTTCCTACTTGTTGCAGGGGTTTTGGACAAAATGACCTTTAAAGGTCCCTTACAACTGAGATTTTTCTATGATTCTACACTAAAAGAGCTATGGTGATCATAATGGGGTTTTTTGTGCTCATAGACACAGAAAAACACAATTATGGTTTTGATTTGTTTTACATCTTCATTCTTGACAGCAGAAATCCAATAATGCTTTTGGTTGGATGCTCACTATTTAGGCTATGCTACAATGAAGTATAGAGCTTGGAGCTTTGAAGGCACTCCTTCCCTTTCAGGAAAAAACAGACACCCTGTGAACCTCTTCCCTGCAGAGCTGGCTGCATGTCTAACAGAGCATTACAAGTTACTGTTGTCTACAAGAGCAGTCACAGAGCTAATGTGTTTCTCATTTCAGTAGTTAAAAGTTCTAAAACAGAAAAATAACGGATCATTCTTGCATATCATCTGTCTATTTCAGGGGTAGCACTATCAAAGACAATGAGGAATGGCATTCAGTCGAAATCAAAGAGTGAGAGCAGATAGTGAATTTTCATGTTGTCTTACATCTTTGCCTTGTCTGTATATGTCATGACTGGCCTTGAAGTTAGCATTTCAATACTGTGAGAGCAGTTTTGCACTTCAGTTTCTTATACTAGTTTCTTTTGGATACAGTGATAGCTGAGTATGGAACTAGTCCATAAGCAGCATAAGATTTTTTTATGTAGCAGTAGTTTCATTTTTTCCGAAAAGCCAGATGGAAGTGACAAATGACATGTTATATACACCCTATTCATGTGCCTGCAATGCCCCAAACAGCTGCCTGAGAAAAGTATCACAAAGGAATGGTGTCAAACAGTTTTTGTTACTTTCAACATGTAGTGTAATTACCTGAGCTGAGCCCAGAAAAATAGATGCAGTTCATAAGTAAAGACCTGAAACTGAAGAAATTAAACAACTGTTTCCGTTGTGTTGGGTCTGTTTGTTAACAAAAACCCCTGAGAAAAACATTGATAAAAAAAAAAGTTTAATCAGACCGAAGCCATATATCACAAGACAAACTAAGCATCTTTCTTAAGAGAATCTGTTTCTCAAGAGTATGAGGTTGTGGTGGTTTAGCACCACTGTGTTAACTAAGGGGCAAGCTCAACAGTGACGAGAAGACTGAACAGAATTTAAACAACAGGGAAACAGTTTATTTGTCTGGAGCTCAACCAAAGGAAAGACAACAGTTTAAGGGAACTCCAGACTTAACACAGAAATGCACCTGACAAAAAAACACGAAAAAGGGAAAAAGGGAATAATAGTACTGCTTTTCTAAGGCCAGGCAGGCTGGCCAAAGAGAAGCAGTGGGAAGGGAAAGCTGCTTCCTCTTCTCTCTCTCTGGTGGTAGTAAACTCCCAGCCCTTGAAGTCCCTGAAAAACACAGCACAGTGAAAAGTCCTCCCCCCAACCCAGGGATGCTATTTGGGGAAGCTTTTCCACCTGCAGTTGTGCTGGCTTGGCTCCACTGCTGATGGGGGTGGGCGGAGTCAAGCCACGAGGCCTGGGAGTCAGAGAAGGGGAGCCGTGCTGCTGCTCTCCACCTTGCATGAAGCCAAAGAGAGCGAACTTCCGTTGCTTCAGGCTTTTAAGCTCCCCAAGTCCCAAGCGAATCTCGCAGTCTTCTTCCTGGCTCCGCCTCTTTGGATTGGCCAGCGGTCTGAGCTCCACCTCCCTTCCCGATATCTTCGGCTCCAGCAAAATGGCGGTTCCTGCCAAAATTGTGAGCCGTCTGCTTCCCAGCGCCATGCTTTCTACCAGCCGTGAGCTGGCTGCTGCCTCTCCAGAGCATCTACCGACTGCAGGAACCCTCAAAAGGGGTCCCTGAGGCTGACCGGGGCCACGGGAGCCACCCGAGCAGCCATCGCGCCCACACCGCCATGCGGGGGCCACTTCCAGGGCTGCTGGAATTGCGGGACCCTTTGCCGGGCTCCCTCGTGGCAGCGGGGGAGGGGGCCGGCGTGGCCACCAGGGCGCTTTCGTAGCGGTGCGGGGCCAGCGGATCCACTGCTGACCGCCAGGCACTGGCCATGGTGGCGGGGCGCTGCCGCCAAGCATCACCGCCGGGAAGCCGTGTGTGAAACAGCAGCCAGCCAGCACCAGGCTCCACTCCGCGCTGTGAGGGGAACCCGGGGAAAGCTGGCGGATGGCGTGCAGGGCCGCGTCCCGTCGGGGCCACAAATACCGCCCGCAGCCAGCCGCCTCCGGCTGGTGTCCTCCCCGCTCACAGGCACCATGAAGGGAAACCCGCACCCCCACCGCCGCCTGCATAGCCGAGCCAGGGCCGCGCTGGAACTAAACCCACCATGCAACGGCAATCGCCGCCGGTCCACATTTCGGTGAGTTCTTATTAAGGGAAACTGTGGGGGGACAGCCAGAGTGACCCCCTCGCCTCTCCCCCAGCCAGCTCTGGAGGGCAAGGCAGGGGAAACAGCTGGGCGTCCTCTGCCGCCGTCCCCAAATGAGAAAGACAGCGGGCACCCCCCTCCCCTCCAGCCAGCCCGAAGGGCAATGTGGAGGAGGGCAGGGTGAAAGCAAGAGAAGACTATTAAGAAACAAAAAAACAGGGTTTATAGCAGAATGGGGATCCCTTTCCCTCCCCCTCCCTCTAAGAACCCAGCACTGCCCCCCCCCCAAACCCCCACAGAGGTAGAGACTAGAGATGAGGCCTATGAGACAATGATGGCAATAACGTTTATGCTGACTAATGAATAGTGCTCAGACATTCTTGTTGTTCAGAAAATTGGTTGGAAAGCAGGTGACATTTCTGAATTGGAGCTGTAGTGATCTAGGACTGCCCAGCCAAGGGTTAGCGTTCAGTTGTGACATGACTCATCCTGTGCTATAGCTGTAAGTAGTCACTACTACCATCACATCAGAAATAATATCAAAGCACTTCACATATACAATCCATTTAACAAAATACTGAGCAATACGAGCATATGTACTTCAAATATGTTTTAACTAATTTCTGCTTCGCATGACAAATTCAAGGGTTTATCTACATTAAAGCCTGAAGAAGTATAAATACTTCCTTGGCAATAACAAATAAATGAATTGTTCTGATATAATTTAGGGATAGGAAAATCAAATTGCTTTACTCAGTTCCTGTCAACTCCTTGTAGAAAGTAAGCTACATTCAATCCTGTGAAATACTCCTTTACATAGCAAAAAAAAATCACATTACAATGTGCATATTCATTCTCATGCATAAAAGAAATGTAAACATTGCTATGAGTGGAGTCTGTGCATATGAGAGTAGAACACAGTGATTCACCTTTTGGAAAACAGAATTCATATGGAAATAATTGTTTTACTTGGAAACTGAGATACAATATGCTGTATAATATTACAATACAATACAGTGTTGTCATGTTGTATCGTACTTCTTTAGAGGAAACAATGGAGAAGAGCAATAGTCTTTCACTCAAATAAAACAATTAGTGATCATAGCAAGAAATTTCTCGGCAGGACTAATCTGTGTCTCCTACACTTACAGTTTATGTTTTGCATAACCTTCAGAATGGATTCCTCTAAGCATCACAGTAAGACATACCCTCTTCCAAAACAAAGGTAGACTTCTCATTGAATGCAAACAAATATTGCCAAAACATGCAGGCAGACCACAAGATGTTTGGCAGATTAGAATTTCACATTTCGTATAGCCTAGGAACCACTGAGTCTCCCCAGCATGTTTGCTGATGGTTTGCAGAAATTCAGCTAACTTAATGTTGTTGCCCACTCTTATTTTCTAGCAGCTGAGCTGCATTAAGAGATGTCTGGAAATACAAAGAATGCTTACCTAAAGCTAGTCTGCTATGGAAACAACTGCTGCTGTTTCAAGAACCTGAAGCAGCTGAAGATGAGAAGAAAGATGTCTGTGAAGATGCAGATTGAAAGAGCAGAACATGCAATTAACCAGCAATGTCTGGTTTAAACAACTCATCCGTATGACAGACCAATGAGGAAGTACATCTGGTGACTTTTCTTTCCTCCAGTGAGAAGAAGCCTGGAGATGTCCAAGGCAAGGGAGGGCAGGAGAGGCAGAGCAGCCAGGAACGAAGCAGTCATAGTCAGATAATCAAACCAATTCGCTGCATTGTAGAAAACTAGGATTTGCTCCAGATACACAACTGCATTTCCTAAACTTTTTTGACACAATTGAGTGGATTTCCCTAATGATGTTTAAAAAGTAGTTTTCCTATTCCCTCAGGAGGTAAGAGATGGAGCTTTTCTAATAAGCAAGAAGTTCAGTGACCATAAAACTGTATTAACCAGTCATTTTTCAAAAACATTTCAAAATACATCGATGTATGTGTTAAACTACAGCAAGAAGTAAAAATCCCCTCTACACACTGTATCTATACTTAACCTATATTTGCTTTCTTCTTTGTGAAATTTTATACATAATTGTTCTGCTGGTGATATTTGACAGTCAATAGAGGAGATCAAAGAGCAGAACTAAAAATATTCAGAATTATTTCTTCTCCTCCTTCCTTTTCACACTTCCCATTTTCTGTCCGTTCTGTTTAATTTCTACTCATTCTGTTTGTAGTAAGTCTGTGACCTTTTACATTCAGCCAAAGCTCTGACAATTATTCTTTATTTGTTCATGTATGCCATTAATAATAAAGATTCTACCACATAAAAATTTCTCTTATTTAGCAGAAACATGGGATATGACTCACACTCCAGCTAATCAGTAATTTCCATAAAACCTAGTATTCTCTTATGTATAAGATACAAAGTTTTTAAATTTCAGAGTTTAGTAGGCATGTGCATCTAAACAATTTATTGTTTAACTTTCACAGTGTTTCTTTATTTGATTGTTTTTCTCAAAATCTGAAATTTGGTCAAGATTAATTGCCTGGAAAGAAGGCAATATGAACAATTTCAGAAAATTTAACATGCTATTTAAAATAGTTTTTTTGTTGAGCTAATATAATAATTACTTGAAATTCAAAGCCCTTCTATACATGCATGGGATACTAAGAGGTAATATATTTGATGGTCATAAAAATTATCTCTTCTAATTCTGTAGAAGCTTCAATGAAGAGTCAAAATTTTAACTTTGCAGCAATCTGGCTTGGTGAAAGAGCCTTGTGTTGATCTTCACTCACAAACTCTTGAAATACTACATTAAACCCCATGTTTGTGAAAAGACCTGGGAGGAATCTCTCTAAGTTTTTTAAGTGTTGTCTCCTGAATGTCAAGGTATTTTGTGACTTTCATCCCTCTGAGCACGAATAAGTCGGTGTCATGCTTGGAGGAAGTCCACTTAGACGGACTTAGCTTTGAGATTCCTCCTGAGGTAAATGAGTTTTTTCAGTTCTTGCTTTAAAGACCCACACTCTGAAATACAGACTGATACAAAACTGCACACCACAATCTACTCTAGTAATCTGTTTCAGGAGTTTCCTACATATTTTTACAATGGGACACCAACACCTGCTATTCTAGAACTGTTAGATATTAAAAAGACACTGTCTTGCATCACAAATGACAGAACCACCTGTGGGACAGCAGCAGTTTATACATTGAAGTGATTCATTTAACTGAAATAGAATTAAAGCAGATGGAGGAAAGTTGTCCCTTGCTTAGGATTTCACGAGTTTAACCTTGGGATCTTTTTGTTATTATGAGCTCTTTGATAACATTAAGACTAAAACAAAGGAAAGAATACAATAACGTCTCAGTTTTGGCAATTCTGTAACTGTGGGTGCTAGAAAAAAGACGATTACTGTAAAGTTTTTAAACTTTCATCTCATTCGCAGCAAGTAGATATTTTTCTTACCCACGAAAATTTATGAGCAGTTATAAATAATATGCTAACTATGGACTTGATCAAAAATTGGATTGTTTATCTGTACAAGTGAATAAATGAACAAAAACCTGCCTACTGGAAGCATACACTGTATGAAGAGGAAGAGCAGATTTTGCCAGGCTCTTATCTGAGTGTAGAAAAGTATTGAGGATCTATTACTTAAACGATAATCCAATTGCAGATATGTTTCCATTACGCACAAGTACTGCCTTGTAAGGTTGCCTAGTTCAATCTGATGTTGACTAGGAAATCTCATAGAGTAGTTACAAAGAATTTAAAACTTCAACCAAACTATAAAAATCAAGCATAGGATATCTGGGGAGGAAAAGAAGTAGATAAAAAGTTCTCTAACTACTCTGGACAATTTTTGGTTTTGGCTATTTTAGTATACAATCTAAACCCATAAACAAAAAAAAAAAAAACAACAAAAAAAAAACAAAAAAAAAACCTTTTCCAACAGCACCAGCTCCAAACAGTTCAGATCTGAGCATGAGGTGTGGCCATTCTGTGTACTAACACAAGCAAATTTTTTGCTCAAAGTCAGTATAGATCAACTGTAAAAAATTATTCCAATATGGCAATTCTGAAACTTCCACTAAATCCCGATTCCTATAATTTTTTAGTAGGGTAGTTAATACTGAGAATAATTTAAAGCAGCCTTTAGGTGCCAGAAAGTTACAGTGGTTTGTACTTCGTAAGGTACTATCGCTCTGTGATACAGAAATTTTTATTCATCGAAGAATTACTTGTTTGTGGCTGAAGAGATATCAGGAGGAGTGAAAAACAGCAGATTTGTAAAGCTGCTGGCTTCCCATTTGTAGAGGCTAGCATCCCGGTCATTGTGTGCTGCCTGCACATATCATTTCTCATTTGCTTTCAGCAACCCACTCTTTATCAGAAGCACAATTTTTAGAAAGTGCAGATTTATTTTCCTTTATAGGGAAATGGCATTCCAGAGATATGCATTTGTAGATTTTAATAAAATGAAATTGTTATAATTTAATTCCATTTGAAGTGAAATTGCATACTAAAAACTGAAAAAATTAAAAATTAAATTACTGACAAGGTCACATTACTGTTCCTATCTGCAGTTATTCAAACAGATGCACCACCATCTCCAGAACCTCTGAAGTGATTCTTCATCCTAAAGCTCACTAAATTAAGCGTTTTTTGAGAAAGCATGGCAGGTAAACAATCTTTTTGTATCTTTTCTCCCTGGTTCTGAAACATTTTTCCTTATTTGGATACATGCTGGAAAGGTCTATTAACAAAGTCTATTTTAGACTTTCGACTGCAAAATCAAACTGGAGGAGAATAAGACAGACCAAGACCATGAAACTATGTTTACCTTTTTTGTTTGTTTGTTTCATTGATTGTTTTTGGTTTTGTTGGTGGTGCTTTTATTTTGGTTTGGTTTTTTTGCCTTGGCTTTTGATTGTTTGTTTTGTGGGATATATTTGTGCTTTTCCTAATCAGGAAAAACAACAAAGTACACTTCTCAGGTCAGGAAAGCTTTTACAAAGAGACAAGCTTTAACATGCACCCACAAATGATACTAATTAAGCTACAATGATATTTATACAGTTCCTTTCTAAATGAAAAATCGATAGCTTTGTAAATAACTTAGTCCATAGTGATGCTGTCTTTGTTAGCTATGAAGTGGACTCATTTCCTTAGAGGGAACACCAGCCATCTTCCCAGCCTCATTTACCTACCCAGAACCTAAACCAACTGGAAACAGAACAAAACCTTCCTGAATATCTAACAAAAGCTCTTTCCATCGTCCACGTTTTCACTTCAAAAACAGATTTTAAGGTAAAGAGATTTTTTTTTAATTCAGATTTGTAGTAAAGGAGCTGTGGTTTTGTTACAAAGAATGTCACAGGTGATCCTCAAGGCAGCATTTGTGTGCGTAGGAGGAAAAAGAACGTTGGTGCATGTGTCTGCAAAACCATGTATGTGCCCTGTATTTTTTTGGCTGCTAGCGTAGAGTGCCTAATTTGAAAATGTTACAAACATATTAAAATGTGCTTTACATCCTGATTTCTTAATATTTTTCACCTAAGGAACTACCTCAAGTAAATCATGTTAAACCTAGTGATACCAAGTAAGTACTAGGGGAAATGATGAGGCTAACAACTGGTGCATATGATCTTATTGTTTGAGGAAAAATACCTTTTTGTCTGATGGCTGTAAGGATGCATGATCCAGCTGTGCAAAACTCCTCCAACACAGTGCTCTAACTTTCAGGACCTTTTTCATAAACTAGTTACAGGACTGGCAATATCAAAATGCAATTTAGAAGCTCTTTAACTTCTTCCCATTAACTTTGTGAGTAGTAGTTTAGACGGTACGAGTAGGCATATATTAACTAATGACTATCTTGCAGCAAATGGCAGTGGCACTTGGTGTAATCTAGGAGTGAACATTTTCATAAAATAGCTAATATGTATGGAATTGGGAATTCAGGAGCAAAAGGATAAAATCACTCAGTGGTGCTGCTCTTTTATTAGAGCCCACTTTTCTTTTTTCTTTTTTTTTTTGTGTATTTTTATCTTTCACCAGGTACCTTTTTTTTGCTTGCTTTTAGAACTGGCTTCTTTTCTCTTTTTCTTATTCTTGTTCTAGCCATTGTATTAAGCCAATTTCAGATTTCAGTCTTTTGTTGTCTTATTATCATATTTAGTTATTCAAAGCTGAGAATGCTACTTTGTACTGATTTTACACAAAGAATCTACTCATAGACTTATTCTGTGGAAAGGTCTACAGAACAAAAGGAGTGTCAGGCTCGTTATAGGACAATACACTGCAAGAAATGAATTCTTTGTGATGAATATGTGTGAGGTGAAGGGATAATGACAAATGTTCACATCTAACATAAAACAGAAGGTTTCTGCCAAGATGTGGGACATATTAAAAATGACTTTAGGAAGTTTCAGAATGAGGGAAATATACACATATATAGGAGGAGGTAGGGGATGTGCAGTGAGAAATCAGCATTTGATTTTTGAGGAAATCAAAGATTAATGTGCTTAATATGTGATATTCAGGTGATAATGCACTTTTAACTATAGTCTGTCTTGAGTTAATTAATATGTGGTTGTTCTTACAGCATCGGTGCTCGGCTGACCCAATGTATTTGACTTCACAAAGATTATTGAAGTACCTTTTTCTTGGTTTTATATCATAGGAAATGCTCTGCTCCTGCTGCAAAGAAGGGCAGGAGGCAATTCATTTGACAGTTCACTGTAAACCTGTCCTTTTCTATCTCACTACAATAAATTTGTTATTCCTTACAGAAAAGTCAAATGAAAATTAAGAAGCAATAAAAGCGGAGGAAATTACCTGACAGTAGCCTGCAGTACTGCTGGGAAGTACAAGAAGAAAAAAAAAAAAAGGAATGGATGAATTGCAAGGGATTTAGGAGCAGGGAATTAAAAAGGCGGGGGGGGAAGATTTCATAGGCAGAAGGAAGAGAACTATAGCAAAATCCTTCAGAGTGCAGTTTCCATTTGTTTGAGTGCCACCAGAGAAGAAAATAGGACTGTCTGCATGTGTGTAGTCCACATGAGAAGCCCTGTGAGAAAGAAGCTCCTTCTTTCATATTTTCTAATTTTTTTTCTCAGAACGAATAACCTGAAAAAGACTGGGTTTTTTTCTCTATATGAATTTTGAGCTAGGTTTCCATTACTCAGTTGTGATTTTTCAGACTGGATGAATTGAGGTTAATGAGGTCACTGTAGCTCAGTATTTACTTGCATTTACTAAAATTAAACAACAAAGTTTAATGGGCTGGGGTGGGAGTTTCAGGCTTTTTATGATGAATTAGAAAGCCAACTCCAATCAGTTCTTTGCAGTATGATGAGCCTATTCAAAATTTCCAGATTTCAGTAATAACTGCTGAGAGTGAGATTCTGCTTATGATAATACCTCTGCTCTGTAAAAAAAGCACATTTATTTTAATTCTATGTGAACTGTGCTAAGAGGTTTTGAACTAGAATGATCCAGGAATAAATTCTGAAAAGAAGAAACCTTACTTTGTTTACACTACAGGTAGTAAGCATTTGCCATTGTAGGTAACAGGAATTAAAGAGAAATATATAAACCAACTTTTGCAAAACTGAGGAAAAACTAATTTTATTTGCAAATGATGCTTTTGCTTTCGCAGTGATGATGATTCAATACTGTGTCCCATTTTCTTTTTACAGAAAAGGATTTCTAACTACTCACTAATAGTTTCCAACAGAATCAAGGGTGGATCCAGATGTTTGTGAAACAACGTCTAAATAGAAGCCTCATGACTTTACTCAAGAATATTTTCATGAGCAATTATTTCTATAGAAAATTGAAAGAGCACGTGTATAGGAAGTTTGATCTTTGCACATATTTGTACTCTCTTAGCATCCAAGCATAAAAAATGGCTCAACACAATGCAAACAGAGTCTTCTTAACAAAAAGCAAATGGGCAATATTTATAATTATGCAATTTTGAAATTTTATCTAATTTAGAAGATTAGAGATTGAAATATTGAATGAGAACTACTTTTATGCACAAGATTAATAGTCGATCTTATTTTCAATATTGCTGAGACAGCAGATAATTTGAATATCTCAAACAGGTTGCCAACTTGTACACAGGTTTTCTTCTCACATTATTTTAACAGCTAAATTTAGCTGATATTCAGAGATTGTGGAGAAAGGGTGGCATTACAACAGTGGGATATAGTATATAAATCAAACCTTTCCCAAAACCGAGCAGTTTCGAAATACATATTTTCTTCTGTATGATAACTGATTTACAGTATCAGTGAAAGGCTGTTAAATAGCAGGGAAATCAGTTTGGAATGGCTACATTTTCTCAGCACAAGTACTCCATCATAATACAGCTGTGTCTTTCCTAGCTGTAAGATATTAATTTAAAGGATGAATAATCTGCTTATATATCAAGTTGCTCCATCAAGGAGCAACCAAAAGTTTTGCTTGACTTGAATTCCTGTGCTGAGAGGAGTCAATTCACTAATCTGATTATAAAAGCTGAAAAAGGCTAAAACTTGTTGCAGTATATGTGCACTTTATGATGTTTGTTCCCTGCTCTCCTAATTCCCTGAGCTCTATACTTCCTTTCAAAGCACTCTGCAGCTGCTTTCCTGTGGCCAGCCAGCCGACCTGTGTAGGCTTCCTTTAATGGAAATCAAGGCACAATAGGAAAGAGTGCATTTGTGGAGCCCGTCCATGACAAAGTCAGGGTGTTGTCAGGGCATACACCTGCAGCAGGGAGCTGAAAAATTATTCCAGATCATACATCATAGGCATAGACAATGTTTAGTACAACACAGGACAAAGATTTCATAACAACTCACACAAGACAGGAAAGATACCATAACAATTTAAATTAGAGGACGATGCAAAGAATTTTCAATTACCCAAGCTGGAATTCATATTTGAAGTTGAGAGTTTCATCAACATGAACACATAAATGAAATAAATTTAACCTCTGGCCAAGTATCACTCCTTCCTTGTCTAAAAAGAGGTATTAATAGTTGATCAGTGCAAACAAGCATTATACTCATCTTTCAAATGTTGAAATGATGAGCAAGAAAGCAAATCCAACTGGCAGGAAGATGTTTCCACAGGAAGTCTTGACTGTCTGTGTCTTCCAATGAAGATGAAAGCTGTGAATCCTATTTACCTGTCACTGCTGTTAGAACTTTCCTAACATTTCTGTGACTCTCCATGGTAATTCACCATGATATCTTCACAAAATTGTATTTCTATACAAGACACAGATGTATTGTCAGAGCACACACAGTAAATCTAGTTTGCCCTCCAGGAAACAGCAAGAAAACTTGCAAAACCAACAACAATACTTCTGATCCTTCAAATCTTGTGTTCCAGGACAGCTTACTTGGAGGTGTATGAAGTGTATGAAAGGATAGGGTATCTGTGCTTTCATTCATTTTATTCATTGGATCATTCATTGAAACAAAACCCTACTTGAAGGCAGATTCTGAACAAAACTTTCTTTGGTGAAAATATAGACACTACTCCTGATAAATACTCAGATTTGACTGACCATGGCTGAGTAACAGTGACAGTATGGCATTAGAAAAGGAGTCTTTCAATGGAAAGGACTGAAGGTGAAATGTGATGTATTTCCAAAGAGCTTAAGATAGGTTCCTGTGGAACGTATTTATGAGCCTTAAGGTTAAGCAATTTCTAATTGAGATGATTTAACATTGTCCAGAGAGGGACAAATTGAGATATATGAATTTGATGTAATTTACTAAGTCCACTAGACGCCTTTAGATGCACATATGTTTTCTGCAATGTTTTAAACATTCTGTAGCAAGAACAAATGAATCAATAAAAGAATACTAACCAGAGATAGTAGTAGGCAGTAGTAGGCAGAGTTATCCAAAACCCACAGTTAATTTCAGTTCAGGTGTATTTTAAATAGGGGAAAAATAAATTAACTTTTCAGTTGGCATCACACTTTTTGGCATTTAGACTCTTAAAAAGACACAGTGTATGATACAATTTATTTTATGATTTTCAAATTTTAATTCATTTTCAGGTATTATTGTAATTTCTTGTTCTGTAACACCCAATTTGTTTACTAACACCATGGATAAGATGACTGTCACCTTTCTGTGTCATGTGCCCCTCTTCTGCAATGGAATGGAAAGATAATGTGTTTCTCATGCAAGACTCCAACAAATGTCATTGCACAACAATACTGAAAATCAAAGCTACAAAGCCTAACATTACAGTTAAGGCAAGGATTAAGTTTGCCTATGCCTTGAAAAAAGATGCACAGCATAGCCTCATCACTCCTGGGTTAAATAATCTACCAGTTCAAAGTGAACTGAGCCAGAAAATCCATGAGGACTCTGGTCTACCAGATTGAATTCAGAAGCAAGAACCTAAATGATCATAGCACTACAACACAGTTGCAGCAGTGCTATTTCTAATGCCAGGGATAAATGCAAATAGTATCATTTAGGTTGCAATAAGCATTATATGGCCTGCATTAGGAAAAGCACAGCCAACAGGCAGGAGGTAATGCTTCCCTTCTACTCAGCACTGGTGAAGCACATCTGAAGTTCTGGGCCTAAGTCTGGGCCCCACAGCACAAGAGGGAGACGTGGACTTACTGCAACAAGTACAGCAAAGGGCTGCTATAATGATTAAGAGACAGCAGCATCTGACATATGAAGAGAGATGGAGACAGCTGTAACTGTCAGACTATAGAAGATGAGGCTCTGGAACGTCTTATTCACATGTAAAAATATCTGATGAGAGAGAAGATAATTGGGAGCTGGAGTCCTGTCAGTGTCATCCTGTGAAAAGACAGGAGGATGTGTATTTCATAAACTGAAATACAGGAAATTCCATTTGAACACAGAAAAAACACCTTTTTTTTGGTTTTGTTTTAAGAGTTGTCAAACACTGCAACGTGATATTTAGAGATGTTGTGGAGACTTCATAATTGAAAATACTGGAAACCTGGCTGGACACTACTCTGAACAATGTGCTTTGACCTTGCTTTGAGCAGCACGATTGGACTAGCTCAAGTCCAGAGAGTCCATTGATGCCTTCCAACGTGTCTCTCTGTCATTTTGTTATCTACCAGCATCCCCAGTCCCACAAGTGCTGGTGCCTGAAGCCATCCAGGCTGAGCAATCAGCTACTCAGCACCACAGCTCTGGGCTGCAGCTTTCTGTATTTTCAGAAATTTCAGTTGCCATGGGGGAGATGATAAATTTGAGAGGTTCTTCTTTGGAGACATCTGATTTGAGAACTTGAATTAAATACAGCAGATGCCAGTAAATGGCAGTTTAGGAGTGTTAATTAGGTTCTAAATTATGATGCCTTTATATTTGGTTATCTAAACATCATTACATATAATATAATCTTTCCATTTTGTCAGAAAAAGGCCCTTATGTTAAAGAAGAAACTTAAGAAATTGTAGCTATTTTTAAATGTTTCATAAGTGTTTCTTGATAAAAAAATATCTTTTTTGATATTTGTAGGATCTTATGGAAGAAATTAATCTAATCTAATTTTGTTTGGAGAACTAACTTTTCAATGACTACAGAAAAATGAACACTGCCTCACATTAACACTTGAATTAATATAACTTGAAATATTATTTTCTTCTTTTCACTCCAAAGATCTTATTTTTAAGAATGTTCTTTGTTTTTATTTGGTGCTAGTTTGCACATCGTTACTAGTGCAGACATAACGATTGATGTGATAGGGATGAACATAGTCTTTCCTAGAACTCTGGGAGACCTTTGGGTGCTGATGATCCAGTTCCTCATCAAATGTTCAACTTCACCGTTCTTGTCCAGCATTCATCACACTGGGCACAGCAGGTTTACACTTAAGTGATCACCATATATAAATTTGTACAGCACATCCTGGAATAGGTATTCTCTGTGCAACAGAAGCTCTTACTCTTTTTGGTATAGAAACTTGAAAATGGAATTCATTTATATCAGCTGCTCAGAAGCTGTTTCTACCTTTTTTTTTTT